>WTSP01011709.1:11457-57005 GCA_025331215.1 Actenoides lindsayi | reverse complement strand
AGAAGGAAGAGAGAGAGAAAAAAAAAAAGAAATTAAAAAAAAAGCCACCCTTTTTTTTCTTCCTTGTAGGATAACATGAGCTAAATCTAGCGCGGCATTGCCTCCTCCCTGATGAGTTTGCAGCCAAGTGCATGACAATTAGTGGCAGAACGAAGCAGGGACAAGAGCCTGGCCTAACCTCCTGCTTGAAGGAAGGTCCTGCTGCAGCGCTTATAAAAATGCAGGGCTTATCATGCCATCCAAAGGCAGGTTCCGTCTGCTCCACGAGTGCCTCCAGCACAGCCTTTCTGGAGCTGCTGCTTCCGCAGCATCATGATGAAAGTAATGTCAGGGATGCTTTGGCCTGTAAATGCCGCGAAGGGCGGGGATCTTGGCTTGCTAGAGGCGAGTCTGTGTGCGTTGGAAGAATCTACCTAGAAGGAAGGGGGTTACCATGCTAATATACCAATCCGACACGAGTTTTCATCGTTTCATCCTTCTGTCACCTTCCTTTCTGCTCTGCAGATACTATTCAGCCGCGTAACGTTTTCCTTCTATTGAGGTGAATTTTGCCTTGCAGCATGAGGTCAGCTTTGTTGGCTGCTTGCTCTAGAAGAAAGGGCTTTCAGCTTAATTGACAGTGATGGGTGAGATGTAGATAAAAGAAATAATGTCCCAAAGATCCCAGGTCAAAATTATTGCCTTAGTATGTGTAGATTTAGCAGTCTGAAACCAGAACTGAGCCTCGGTCTGTCTCTGTTAGCTACACAGAAGCAGCTTTGGCATCCAGACAAAATGAATGAAAACTGTAGGATTTCTGCAATGCGAGGGGCTTTTGTGAAGCCTGAAAAGAGTCGGGACAAAACCTGCTGGAGTGCAGTGGGAATTAGGGACCTGACTTATGCCGGCTTCCCCTTGTATTTGGGTGGAGCGAGGTGAGCTGTTTTCTGACAAGCAAGTTAAATGGGTCGTGTGCCTGAAGCTGTTTCTGTGGAGTTTGCAGGCAAGGTGTCAAATGCCGACAGCTGGTGTAACGGTTCCAAATAGCTGGTAGGCAGTGCAAACATTTGGCATTTGACAGTAGTTACAAGTCTGGAGGTCAACGATGAAAGCAGTTTTTTGGGATGGATGGAAGACTTCAGCTTTTTCAGTGTCTTAATCATGACTTCCAGAACCGGCATGAAGCTAACCAAGCAGTAGCAGATCTTGGCAAGAATGCATATCCCAGATGTATCCTGAAACCTCATTCATTTTGATTTGGTTAGCTGGGGGTCACCCAAACAATTAAATGGTAAGGAAGACTTGTGATTATCTGCACTATAGGGCTTTATACAGGTGAGTGTGAAAATCTTCTTGACCATATTAAGCCAAGTGAAAGGTGGAGATCCTTCCGAGTAAGGTTTATTGCTGCGGTTGAATTTTTATCCCAATTCAAATGTAGTTGTAACAGAGGGAAACAAATTTAAAGGTTGTAGGCCCTGCTGCAGAGGAACTGTTCTCTTCTTGCAAATGAGATACTTCATGAAACTGAACAATTCCTCTTTTGCTTAAGCATAAAGAGCAGGTACATCCATTTCCTGAATCATGTCTACTCCTTGTAAGTCATTAGAAAAAATTCTTCTGTAGTTGAAACAGGCATGTGAAGGTATGTCAGAGACAACTCCTTTAAAAAAAAAACCAAAAAAGTATTTAACACATAGGTGTTTGCTTTGAAGGTACATGGAAGGATCCCAAAGTGTATATGCAAGAATTGTGTTATCTATTATTGATGTGAAGTCATCGGTGCAGTGTAAGGTGATAGTCCAAGTGCTGTTGAATGTGGAGAGACACCATCTGAGTTTAGGGTGATAAAGGAATGGGGATCTACTTGTTGAAACACCACGGGGCAGGTCACTGCTCACCTGGCACAGCAGATGCCTAGTGGAATCCCGAGTGGCTGTGGGAAGCAGCCTTTTTTTTTTTTTTTTTTTTTTCTGCTTCTGACAGGAGATCACTGTTGAATTGCCAGTGATTTTTCCAGAGTTAATGTAATCCAGAATATTTTGCATTGGGCTCACCTATAGATTTAAGCTTCTTAAAACTGAAAGCAGTTTTTTGACGTTTGTATGGATTATTTTTGAAGCTCTTGCATAAACACCTAAAGATCAGAGAAAAATTTACATGTCAGAAATTTTAACTTTTCCTGAATGTTCATCTGAGAAACTTGTCAGGTTCTTGGAGGCTGCATTTCTGATGCACACAAGATCATTGCTTGTATCCAGAGCATGGTTTGGATGAAGTGATAGAAAGGAGGGTTAGAAGAGAGATGAGGGAGCATGAGGAGGAACAGCTGGGAAAAGACGGTTGTCAAGACAATCTGTGTGAAAACCTGTAGTTTCCACCTAGTATTTGTTGGAAAATCGCTTTAGAGATTCAAAATAGACAATATCCTCCTTATGGATTGGTGCTTGACTAGGTCTTTGGTGATGAATAACGTTTTTTGCCAGTTACTAGGCTTTAACATTTGCAATATCTTTCTTCAGCTGCTTGTTTAAAAGTAGAGATTTCAGAGTATTAATACTTTTCACCTGAGAGCATTTGGATTGAAAGGAGTGGCTGTATTTTTACTGCCTGAGATTTATTGTCTGAGGTACTTGTTTGGGGTGCCCCTCTGAAATCATCTGCGGTGTTTCTTCAGCATGCCAACATGTGAGTTGGAATTGGTAGGAATTTTGAGTTCTCCCCATTTTCAGAGCTTTGGTCTGGCAAAGAGTGCTTAAAACCAGACTTTTATTATGTACTGTGTGGAGGAGGGAATTACTAAGCATCACATTTTTAAAACTGGAAGCTGATTGAATAAAATTGCTTGGGTTATTCAAAGCCAGGGGTAAGTGGAAATAAAACCAATTTAAGTTAGGTGGTACTTGTTTAGCTCTTCTCTCTTCATCTTCTGTTGGGATGAGTGAGAAGGAGCTAACTAGCTGGCTAAAAATACGACGTTGCTTTTCTGTTGGCAGAAACCAGTGTAGAAATGGCCATAAACCCAGGACAGAGTAGCTTCTTAAAGTTTCTTCAAAACCACACAAAACCCCTCATCCTTTTATCCTTGTAGTGCTATTTCGGACTGCTGATTCTCATCTATTTTGCGCTGATGGTATTCTGACAAGATTTTAATGGTCCCCAGATAAAACTATGAAACGGTTTCCTACAGCATTTATGGAGTGTGAGTGTGGGCTGAGCATCGAGGAAAATGTTCAAAGTTCTGCTGTTATTCCCACCATTGCTATTCTTCCTCTTACCACTCCTGCATTGGAAACTTAAATACAAGCAACATGACTAACTTGTGTATACACTGGAAAATTGCACCGAATTCTGACAGATCTCAGCGAACAGGTAAAGAGGCGATAATTTGCCAGTGCTGACATTTCAAACAATAGCTTTCATTATGTCGGGGAACAGTTCAAAGCAAGGGACTCAGTGGAACTGCTGCTCATTGGTGAAATACACTGAGAGTGTTAACTGTCCTTACAACATACTATTATATGAAGATGACTTCTTGTTAACTTCATGAATGAGGCGCGTTCTTTCCTTCACAATGAGCTGTTTATTTTGCTGTAAGTACTACTTCAGAGGAGGCAATTGTAAAATCTTGCATTGTAAAGGCCAGTGCTAGCCTGTGATTCATCCTTGTAAAGCCAGGCTGTTCAAACTCTTCTCAGTTTCTAGTGCTGAAGGTGCTGCGGCTCTCGATTGAGAGTTAGATAAACTATTAGCTGGCAAGTTCTGTAAATCTAATCCAAACCTGCTTTCCTGTCGGTTTAGGCTTTTTGTTCTATTTATGCAATTTAGAGCAGGGAGGAGGGTGTTAACTGTCTTATTAGCACGCACTTTCTGTACTTCTCCAGGTTAATTGTCACAGTCGTTCTCTGTAAGTTGTATTTTCCTGACTGGACCTGGTGCTTTTCTGTGGCATTTCTTCAGTCACGTTTTCTGGAGTGTGATGTGTAAAACTGTACAGCCTTCCAGTTGGGACCAGACCAAGATTCGGTGGAGTGGAAGGATCATTCAGTGTGTCTTGCATATGGCATTCCCATTTGCATCACAAGACAAATTATTTCCTTCAGTAAAATATTTTTTTGACTCGTGTCTAGTGAGATCCTTTACTGTGATCAGATCTCGCATTGCAGGACTTCTACTTTGTTCCTTCACTACCTAAACCAAGTAGTTCTTAGATGTTCTTATTAAGCGGCATCTTGCCCACCTCTGATGTCTTCCCCTGCTTGCCAAAAGTTCTATTTTTATCTTGAGCAGGGCACCCCAGCTTTATCTTGCTTTGGTTTTATCAGCTTAAGAGACCCTCTGGCCCGTCATTGGTCTTATTTAATTCTGTTTTTCATCTCCCTTGTTCAGGTACTGTAAAAAACACGCACATGGTACATTAATGAGATTTTATTTTTGGTTATGAGGCCCTTGTACGGCACAGTATTAAAAGCTTTGCTAAAATTAGGAAAACTGCGTCTGTTCTTTCTCCTCTAGAGTCACCTTTGGGTTTTATTAATTTTATAGCAGGAGGTCAGGTTGTCATGGGCAAGCTGTATCAAACCACAGGTACACAGTGCAGCTCGCTTCACAACTCTCACAAACTCTTCTGGTTTTGAGGCCTTCCAAGCAAAAGGGCCAAGTGTGCATCTTTATTATCTGACAGCCTTAGTGTGTTCAGACAGACTTCTTAAAGCAGGCTGCCTTTTAGTATTTTGTAGCAATTGTAATGGCGTGTCATTTTTTCCATTAGTTCTAGAGTATGAAACCTGACTCGTGGGAAGTTGGAAGAGGGAGACTGGCAGTTAAAATGGGTTAACTGTGGAGATATCAAATATCATAATCATGATAATTATCCAAGATGTTATTTGTGCACCTTTAAAAATGTTGATTTGTTTATTTTTCACTGAGTTAAACACTTTTTGGATGTACTGGGCGGTCTTTTTTGGTGTTAAAGGAGATAGAGTCTAAACTAAATATGATTTCAACCTGGATTGAATGTCTGTATCTGTGCCAAAACTTAGAAGTATGTATCCCCTAGTAAGGTAACTACTGTGGAATTTTAAAAATTCATGCCCTGTAGATAAGCTTGAAGCTTTTTTGGGGTCATCCATGTGGTTAAGTCACCATTTACACACTGATGCAAACTCAAAAAAGAGTAACTTTTGAAGCTGGGAAGGGTTCTTCATCATACGGAGTCAGAAAAGTTAGTTTGAGGGCAAAATTCCCCCCCTCTTTCTGTTCAGAATGCTGTGGCAAACAGCACCATCATGTCAGTGTAGTATTTCAGTGCCTGGAAGGTGTGTATGTGTGTGGGAAAGGAGAAGAGTGGTCTCTGATCCTAGGAAGCAGATGTTGACTGAAGATTATCCCAGATGGCCCACTGCTGAAGAGCTGTAGGATAGGGAAGCCTTTATCCTTTCTTGAATGGCTTTGGTGTTGGAATGGGGTGGGATAGCAGAGAGCTTTGAAGGAGAGAGAAAGAGACATTGTGTCTGCTGCTCTTCGAGGTGTAGTTGGAACTTCAGCATGTAAGATGAAGCCTGAGGGACACAATGTTTGTATCAACTGTGTTAGTTTTTGATACTAGGTTGGGAGCCCTTTGATATTTCAAAGAAGAAAATGGGGGCAGGGATGTTCTGAAAGAACAAATTTTCCAGATGAGGAGGAGCAGCAAGGTGCCCAAGACAGTAGGTGACTAACTAAATGGATTTGCATTGCAAGACTTTTGTAGAGGAAAATTAGATCATAATGTCCTGTTCTGGTCTGAATAAAGAAAACAAGGTCTTAGATTGCTCTAATTCCTATAGACTTGTTCTACATTACATGTTTTAAAACACCACATTAACGAATCCATTGAGCCAAGGTGCTACTTAGTGTAGCTACTCAGGACTTCCCACCTTGTGTGAGTTATTGCTAGCTTGGAGTACACATAGGGCTGATGGTGACTCTCCTGACAGCTTGTGTGTTTGTTTGGAAACCTAAACTAAATGCACTTATTATTAACAGGCGTATTGAAGATGTGAGAAAATAAGAGGAAGGGGAATATAATGGACTGAAAAAAGGGAAGGCGTGAAAAGATGCAATCAATCCAAAAGTGGGTGAAAAAAGGATTTAATTCTGGGAGGCTGGTGAAACTGACAGAGAATGTATTTTAAATGAAAAAGGAGAAAATTAACTTAAATGCCTAGAAAAGAGCTTGATAAGGATTTTGGCAGTGCAGTAGGCTCCCAACAGACATCATGGCAGACCAAAGGCAGACTGAAATAATTTGGTGAAGGCGTACAGCAGGAGTTTGACAAAACAGATGCTCGAGTGCATTTTTAAACTGAGTAGATACCATATTGACTGATCACTCTTGGATTTTATTTTTTTTGGATGTAGTTTGTTAGAAAAGCTTTGTGGTAGTTAACTCGGATAATCTACCTTTGCGGGTTCGATCCTGTAAATGTAGAAGTATTTTAATTCCTGTCATGTCATAACCATTCAAAACTCCTAATAATGAATTAAGAATTAGAAGATCTGTAGCATACAGTTTGTTTGTTATAATTCAGTTACTAATTTCTGCTTGAGGTATAGCAGGTATATACAGATGATTTACCTTCCTTTTGCAGGGAGCTTTAGATTATTTCATCCCCTCTCACATTTTATAGTATCACATATCTGTATGTTTGTTTCTTTTTTTTAAGAGATGTGATGACAAATTAATTCACATTTTGGGGGCTGATTTGAAATGGGAGAAGCTTTCATCACAGTATGTAACCTGAAATGTTAGAATTCTGCACTGATTCTTGCTCTATGCAGTCCCGTGTAATCTTTAGTTAGCAAGAGGAGGGTATAGCAGAAAAAGATAAACTGTTCCAATGATGTTTGAAGGGAGAGTTAAGAGGTTGAGATCAAAAAAAGCCAGGAATAAATGACATGGAGGACAGAAATACCTATATAAAGCAAGTCTGCTGGATTTAGTATAGTAAGAAATGTGGTAATGGGATGTACAAATGGCAGTTTTATGCCAGATAAGTCACTGAATAAGCAAACTTTTATTCTGAGCATGAGGCGTTATCCGTTTTCTCAAGTTTATAACTGTAGACTTGCAGTGTAGGCTCTGTCAGGCAGCTTAGTTTATGCTTGTGATAAATTACCTTAATGACTCTAGGAAATAAATAGGAAGTTCATTTTGTTTGGCTTTTGCACGTGGTAAGACAAGTTCTGCAGCTAACTTCTTCCTCTTGGTGTGGCTGCCAGGCTACAAAAACAGTGAGTTCAGCAGTTAGCTGCTGTTGAGGTTTCCCACTTCACTGGAAGAGAGTTGCCTTGGGGAAGTGTTTTCAAAATCCTGAAGCAGCTGAACAGCTTCATTTTGTGACTCAGAGCCAACCTTTGGAAGTTTTCCTCTGGATGGATTCTTCCCTGTTTATGTATACTGGGAAGCTTGGGCTTGCCTGCTCTGGCTTCCCTGCCTCACTGCTGGAAAGGTGTGGGGGGGAATGTTTTGAGGGCACTGAACCTAATACATGATTTAAATCTACAATATCAATGGTTTACTTTCAGACTTTAACTGGATACATTTTTAACTGACAGGTTTTTCAGTGCTTTGCTGCAAGTTCTGTAGTGCTCACTAGCAACTTACGGCCTCACTTAAGGGCATAAGATAGTTTTAAGCAAAGTTGCATGTTTTGCTTCTCAGACTCCCAAAGCTCCTATTTTTAGCAATACCAGGATCGATTTAGTGACCCCAATCTAAAGCCATATGGAGTAAGAAAAAAGAAGTTGCTTTTGGTTTCTAGGAAGGGAATTAATTGAAGAATGGAGCAAAAATGACAAGACAGAGAAATAGCTTTTAAGGAGCTATAAGTAGCGGCCAAGACAGGACCTGTAAAAGTGCATGGATGGATACAGGACTGTTCAGAGATGATTTATCTTTTTAACATCACCTACCAAATGTTAACCTGGCATCAGCTGCCCAGTCAGCACCAGTATGAGTGTGCCTTGTCCTGCATTGCTGCTGTTCTGTTACAGGGCCTCAGTGTGACAAAATTAAGTGAATTTAGACTTCCCAAAGGGTTTTCCAAATATTACACTGTCCTCTTTTTGCAAACTGCAACAGAGCCCTTGCCTTTCCGAGTTGGAAAATTACTAAATAAAGCATTTGGGCATCTTTGTGGAAATTCAGACTTGCTCTAAGGTGGCAATGAAAACCTCTCCTTTGGTTTAGGTAGACCCTCAGCAGCCAACTCTTGGAGGCTACAGAAGATAACTACGTGTTTCCTGCCTTGTTAACGTTCTGTGTGATGCATTGTGTTGGTGATTGGGTAGTTTTGCTGCCGAGTTCAAAAAATCAGAAGAATTTCCCAATTGATGTTTAAAGACAGTGAATTTGTCTCATTTTTGCAGAAACCTTATAGCAGATACAGTTTTGGGGTGCTTCCCCCCCATAATTAGTACTGGTGGCACAGTGGCAGTGTTTTGTAAATTTTCTTCTTTATACCATACAAAGGAACAGGTTTCTCTCAGTATTTTGTGTCAGCTCCTTTTTGTGTTGCCTGCTTGAAGAGTCCAAATCTTCTTGACCCCTTAATTGGATTGCTGCTTTTGCTGCAAAATAGTAGTAGAGAAACCTGCTTCAGAGGGCTCTGGACTGGGCTTACAGCTGGAAGGCTGACTCTTTTAGCTAGAACCCCCCAGAAGCTCAAAAATGGACCTGTGTACCACAGGTACCTGTCTTTTTTTGGACACATTTGTTGCCCTTCAGCATGTGACTCGTGAGGTGTGAGGACAAAGTCGGGAGATCAGAGCGGCCTGTGATGCTTTTGGCTGCAGGAGGTGATCTCTGTGTGTGGATTAGGATGCACAGTGTGGGTGATGACCAGGTAGGCTCACATTAATCTGGGCTGATGCTGAACTTGTATTGCATCTCAATAGCAATATTTGATGCTGTGGAGGAGCTGCCCCCCAGAAATTTATTTCTGTATGAAGAATCTAAGCAATATCAGTAGGCCATGTGAGATCAAAGCCCAGGTCCAAGGAAGAATCCCACTTAGGATGTAATCCTTTCCTCTTCCCTGTAACTTGGATATAGTACTGGTGTTCTCCTGGAAAACAGTCTGCCTTTGGGCTGTCCCTACTTTTCCAGGAGACAGGGAGATCCAGCCCTGACCTGCTAGAGTTATGTTACTGTGAGGTTCACAGGTAGTAGGTAGTCATTCTCTCCAGCTACAGAGCACTGGAGTAAATAAAACATCTGTCCTCTAGCACAATCCCCTGCAGCAAGGCCAGCATTGTACATATTGTTGGTAGGCAGATCTTGCTCTGTTAAATTGAACTCTGATTTACATAAAGAAATGTACCTAAAAATGTATTACAACTTCTAATAGCACTTCTGCACACAGAGGAATTTTCTTTGCCGAATGACTTTTCTCAGCCCTGCCTCAGATTGTCTGACCTGTTACATAATCCAACAATTCTGTAAAAAGGGCATTTCTTTTAAAAGGTCTGTGTAATAAAATGTCCTCCTCCTTCATCATGGATGAGATGGAGCTGCTTGTACTTCTGCAGAATGCATAAAAATGGGGGGGGGGGAAGGTTTGTCACTCAGTACGTGCTTCCCTCCTACTAAAGAGAAATGTAATCAGTCTCCTTTCAAGCACATGTTTGTTGGATCAGGAAAGGTCAAAGCAAAATTGAGGAGTACTTTAAACCTTTAGCTCTCTAATGGCACAGTCTGAGGATTTTGAATAACAAATCTGAACACAAGGTATGTTCTGTTATTCTCACTGACATTTTGTGGTGGTTTTAATACCTTTAAGATGCAAATCTAGTGGTTTTAAACACTTTTGAGGCTTCAGCTGCTGTGTTCCATGTGAACAATTGGACTAATTTAAATTCCTGTCTACTGTAACTTTGCTTTTTCTGTGTTCGGAAGCTGAATTTTTTCCTCCTTATTCCCAGGGAGTGGGTTCCTAGTTGATTTTTTTCCTCCTTATTCCCAGGGAGTGGGTTCCTAGTTATTAACAGTTATTTTTTGGCAATATATGGAAGTCTTTCTGCTTTGGAGAGATTCTTGTATATTCCATAGCTGCAACAATAATATTTCTGTAGTGACTTAAGAAAAGGAATTTAAACTATGGCATGCTGGCTTATTGATTTTTCTTTTTTTCCCTTCCTTCCCAGCTTGGATGATTGTAAATCTCTTTGTCCCTAAATTGTGCCAGGGAGAAGCCTAAGTGGAAAGAACAGGAGAATAATGTCTGCCTTTTAGCGGATGATGCGAGTTTAATCTTTGGAAAAAACCTTTGAGAAACTAGCCTACAAATTCTCCATGGAAGGAAATCTCTGATAAGCGCTTCTTGATGTGTTCAGACTGTCTTCCTGACAGCTCTTTAGAACAGCCAAGCTTACAAAACCAGCATTTGCCACATGATTACATAGCTTTAAAAAGGCTTGGAGTCGAATCCTGTGTGGGCAAGCACAGATCGCAGCTTCTTCAGGTGATCAGGTTGGGTGCCTGATACCACCAGCCAGCTGGAGCATTTGTTTTGTGCCTATCTGTAAACAAGGGGATTTTTTGCCTTCAAATTAGAATAGTTTATAGCTCGAGGTCTTACTAGAGGCAGAGTGTGGATACTTGGTGAACCTGATTACCACTTCTATGTCTGCTTTGAATCCCTAATTAGTTTACTAGAGAATGAAAATTGACTGAAGTCACTTGACTGAAGTCCTAGCCCTTCAGTTCATAGCCAGCCCAGGGGAACGTTTTCTAGTTGTGCCTGTAGCATGCAGGAACTTGACAATGACAAACTTCTCTGGGCTTTTGAGGTACTTTTCATATGAAGCCTGACTTGTGTTCTGCTGGTGTGGCCCTGAATTGAGATGTATGTCCTTTGAAGAACAACTTGCCATTCAAATGGCTTTGCCATCCATATTTAACTGGTGTTAGATAAATTGTTGGTCTACATGAGCTGCTGAAGTCACTCACACTTGCCTTTTTTTTTTTTTTTAATGCATGGTATTGAAAGGCCACATAGCTAAATATGATTCTGTTGTCTTCTGGCCTCCTTGGGATGTGTATGAGCTACTTCAAAGTAGTTCTTGACTGATGTCCTTTAATATTTGATTTGAAATAGGAAGAAATATGCTCTTTAAGGCACTGAAGGCATGCACGGATTTGCTGTTGATGTGGATACCAGTAACTGTTTTCCAGGCAAGTTAACATGTGCTTCAGATTGGTCAGAACTGGCTTCATAATGTCTCTGTTGATCTATTATTTGGAGACCATTGGTCCAAGTCTTATAAGCAAATGAGAGATTTTTCTATAGGAAGTGAATGCTTTAATATCATGTCTGCAGTGATATTTTAAAATGTCTGTCCAAGCAGGTTGTCTGAAGCAGCAAGAATCACTTTAATACATAAACTTCAAGGGCAGAGAGACATGGAGCTTTCTAGCTTATACTCCTTCAACACCTCGAAGCAGATGGGCTTATGATAAGAAAGAAGCTAAAAATTGAAGTTAGAGCTTGCACTCGGTAGAAAATGAGCTACAATAGGGACTGCAGAACGTGTTTCAGGGACAAGCTGCTGCAAAAAGAGCATCTTTTTGCCCCATAGTTTATACACGTAAACCACTGCTTTCATTATCTCTTTTAAGTACTTTGCAGGAAGAAATGTGGGAATTAGTGATTTAGAGATCCTTCACAGAGCAATTAAGTGTTGGTATCAAGCTTTTCCTACTGTTTTAAAGTGGAATGTATCTCAGGTTTCTTCCATGTTTTTCCAGTAACTAAGTAAAATGTCAGGTTTCCCAGTTGTTTGTGAAACACTTAAGTCTGTGTTCCAGTTAATTCTTCAGACTATGCTCTTTTATAGTACCAGAGAACTAGAACTTTGCTCTTTCCAGCTAAAGAGCTAGGAAAAAAGATCTGCAAACTCCTACACTTCAGAATGTGACTGTAGTCAGCAGGCTGACATTAACATGGAGCCAAAATGAGGGACTAGGTATTAATTTGTTGTTCTGACTATTTTCTTGCTGGATGTTCCAGACTTCAGCCTATTTTCACTTCCACCTTATGGTATCAAACCTGCAGGTAGGAGGTTGTTGCAAAAGGAGGAGAGGTGCTGTCCACAACTCATGGAATTGTATGTGAATATGAGAAGGATGGCCTGAAAGGGTTTCTGAACCCAGTTTATATAATGAGAATGTATTTGGGGTGAAAGTAATTTTGTGAAACTGGAAGTATGTGACTGTAATCGCTATGACACACCAGTGCCTTTGCTACCCAGCAGTCTTTCTACAAACTGTGCTCTGATGTGATGGATTTATTTTTTTTTCCGCAGTGAGTTATGGTTACCAAGATCAGTAATAAAAGTGACCATAAAATAACAGTTGCACTTGAAAGTCATGGTGAAATTCAGCATTGCTTTTTTGTTTTAATGAATAAAAGCATCCAGGGTGTGAATGGATGTGGGAGATGAAAGGGCATCTTGAGGCCCTCCACCTGATCTAAGGGGTTTATGTTTGGAGGAGGCAGTTGGACCAGAGGACCTTCAGAAATCCTTTCCACTCTGAATTCTCTGATTTATAACCCAGAAGCTGAACACTGTGTCCTTTCTCCATCTGTGCAGAGAAGTATCTTGGCTATGTGGGTCATAAATATTCGGGATGGCCTCCGAGGGTCTGAAACCATTTACTTAAGGACTCTCTGATTTTTACTTCAGCAAACAAATGAAATTAGTTTGTCCATAAATCTCTTTGCATGTCAAACTAAGCAAGGTTTTCTAATGCACAGAGTAATAAGGAATGTTGGTCTGAATCCAGAAAATGTTAATTCTCATGCCTGTGGACCTGGAGAAAGTAATCTTCAGGTTTCCCCTCCCTGTGAAATTAATCTAATGCTGCATCATGAGCTCATGCATTTTAGATGAATGCTCTCTGGGTAATGTCTTCCTCTGTATCAAGTCATAACCCACCTTCAGCTATATAAAGCTGCAAGATGAGATTGCAGAAATGAATTTCCTGTATTGCCCCACTTCTGAGCGTGCTTCTAGACAGCATAGGCTCATCTGGATATTCGATATGCGTGGCAAAGTGCTGGTTTTAAACCTGCTTCTGTAAGTGGATAAAGAATAGGGCAAAACCGACCAAGAAAATTCCAGTGTTTCAGTTTCTGGAACTGATGCACTGAATTTAGGAGACTGTAGTCAAAGGTTGATATGGCACATACTTACTGGTGCTCACTGAAGCTGGTGAGTCATACTGGGGCACAGAGGACAGGGTGTGCGCTGTGAAACTCCAGCCCATCTCTTATCAGTGAAGTGATTGAACCCAAACCCAGTTTTTATCAGTGGCATGATTAAAACCCATGCTCTCTAGTGATAAAAGAAGGGGGAGTCATCAAACTGATGAGAGGTGGAAAGAGGCAGGATGCTTTAGTGCCTTCCATAGAATTGGGGTATCTTTACCCTTCTCCTCCCAGCTGTCACACTTTTGTAGGTTTGACTAATTAAAAATACTTTGGTTTGGGAAAGGTGAGCTGTGGAAAGAAACTGAACATTAATTAGGTGGCTTTTTTTCTGTCCTAAATGAAGTAAAGAGTCAGTATTTTGACAAAGTGATTTCCCCCCCCCACACCCCCCGCCCTCAGAAAAGTATCACTTAATTAACAGCCTTCTGTGAAGAAGGAAAACGTGTTAATTAGCCCAAGTACCATTGTCAGTAGCAGGCACCCAGAAGAATAAGTCATTGAAGAAATCAGACTGCATAGGCCAGCATACCATTTAGGAGAAGGTGTGAAAGCAGTTTAATGAAGGGACTTTACTAAAGACTGCAACTCTAATGAATGTTTTTGGTGGCAGACACACTTTATCAAGGGTGATGGTGTTTGCTAGAGTAACAGATTGATATCTCACCTGGATTATTTTGGATAACACTGGCCTGTAGAACATACAAAACTTCACTTTGTCAAAGTGATTTGGCTTTTTGCTATTCCATTTAGGATGGGTGCTCCTGAGGGCAAGTATTTACAAAAAAATAATTACATCGTATTAATAAGGACTTTTTAAAATGGGTTTTTGGAGATAAAGGGAAACAAAAAACCCAGGGCTGGTTGAGCTCTCTTTATTCAGACTATAAATAAGTGGAACTGCAGCAAAGCTCTCAAATGCTGCAGAGATAGTATCTGGAGGCCTGAGAGCAGTGGAAGAGCAATGAAATACAGACATATGGTGGGTTAACAGGACAAATAAGAAGCAGCAGCCTCTTGCTGTTTACATGATGGTTTTCACTGTAAATATAGACAATCTGTACATCATTCAATCCCCAAGCAGCCAACATTTTATTGGTGTATTGTGGGTTCATACCAAGAATAGGACTTCTTTTGCAAACTTTTTTTTTTTGAGCTGTGAACCTTGTTTTCTTCCTTGATACAAGTGGAATTCACCACAGGATAAAATAGGATCAGGGTAGGAGCATTATCTTCCTCGATGGAGATGTGCTGCTTTGCACCTGACTGTACAATTGGTTTGCTACAATTATATTCCTCGTGGTTGCAAACATCCTTGAAAATACACTGCAGTTCCTTCATTTGGGACACCTTTGTGTGTTCTTGTGCCTGTGTCCTTCTTTGAACCTTACCCAACAGCCCTTTGTGCTCTGGGGCTTCATAGCTTCTTGCATCCTGATCTTTGCAGAACATTTTCAAGACTATCTGCTTTTGCTTTTTGATATTGATGATCTTGTGCTTGTTTTCAGCTTTATTTTTCATACTTTATATACTTAAAACTGAAATAAATTTGTTTTATGTTGTTGGGGCTTTTTGCAATACCTGAATTTTATTTAAACCTGGTTGTTTCTGCCTTTGCTGGGATTGGTTTAACACTTCCTCAGCTAGCACTTAACTATGTTTTCTTCAGGCAAAATGTAGCTTTATTTTTCAAACCCTTTCTTTAGATTCTATTTTGGGAAGATCAATATTCTCCTTACTTTGCTTCTCTGGTGTCATTGTCATTGATTCTTTTGCAATCATGTCATTTAAATGGGTAGCACAGTGATTTCTGTGAATCAAGGAGGATTTTTGCTTACTGCAAGTTCTTAAATGTGCTAGCAGTGATCTACCAATCTAATAATAATTGTTGTTCTCTCTGTCAAGATCCTAATTTGTGTGTTCGTTCTAGCAAGTGAGGGAATTGGGAAGCTCTTTGGTCACTGCAGTACTGGTTTTGAGCTCTTCCCAAGCTGGGAGAGCTCCAGCCAAGGTAGAAAACAATCTGCTTTACAGGCTTCGGAAGTTGGTCAGAATTCCAATTAAATAATTCCACACGCTTCTAATATGTATAGATTTCCAGTTGTATACTGTAATTATTTAATCCTACACTTACAGGATCACATCAACAAGAGGATAAGCCTTATTCATTCTCCCACCTGCACCTCTTCTAGAGGTGTACTCGATTACCAACTCTTCTCTACCTTCCATCAGTGAGGGAAATAGCTGCAGTTGGACAGGGTGCTGCTGCCATGTGAATTTGGAAGGGGTTTTGCTAGTATGTGAAGCTGAGATTGTTACATGCTAGAGCTGGAAGTAGCTTGGCTTGACCTTGCTTGCTTTTGGCCAACAGGTAGCTCATAAATATTGGCAGAAGACAAATTGATCTGAAAAGGTGTCTTTCATAGATAACACTTCATTACTGAAAGCGGGTTGCTTGGGAGAGGTAACAATAGGTTTCCCCTTTTTCTTTTATGCATGATTGCAATTAGCTTTAAAAATATCCCAAACCTGAATAACCCTCCTCCTCAAACACCTTTATAATGAGGAAAACTCATTGTGTGACAGAATAACTCATTTATGACTAGAATGAAATAAATACAGCTGTCAACGTAATCAAAATTTACTGTATCATAGCTTCATCAGTGTTTTCTTATAAGCACTTGAAAGTGCTTATTCCTGTTATATTTGACATTAAGGATTCACTTAAGATTTGGACTATTCTGCAACTTCCCATGGGTCTATATGATCTTTAGGTATGATGTGTGGATTATTGCTGCCTCCTTCCACCCTCCCAAGAGCTCTGACCTTTGCAAGCAGCAGTTTTGCTCTGTGTTTCTGTACAGGGCTGCCCCTTGTCAGCTAAAGCTGAAAATTATTTTTGCCACTGGTGCTGCCAATAGTTTGGAAATTAGACAGCTAGAAGTTACAAATAAGGGCAGATTTTCTGTTAAACAGAGTATAATGGCTTTACTGAAACGACCTCTTAGCTTGATCTGTTTGTATTTTGATACATATTTGTTCTTTTGATACTTCTGTCTGGAATTGTGCAGGACATGGTAATAACAAAGCAGTGAGTACTGTGCTTGGAGAAGACCAAGTAAGGAAACTGTTGGGCTCTAAGAGCCTCTTATGTAAGCAGTGAAATCTGTAGTGTGTCATTTTCTGTTTGGTTTTGGACAATTATGGAAATCACTGACAACTGCCAAAAAGCAGGAGTACTTAAGGCTCCTGTGGTGTTACAGGGAGCATTCTCTGTAGTATTTAGCATTTTTTTAATTATTAAAAAAAAAAAAGTCTGCTTGGTACTGGGAGATTTCAGCAGTTTTTGTGGCTTCTGGCTAGATATTTTAATCATAACCAGCCCTCTGGCAGTTGTACAGTAGCTGGAAGCATTGCCTTAATGTCCTGATGCTGTTTCATGCTGTTTCTGAACAACTGGAAATGCAAAACATGAACCTGAGACTCTTGTGTGAAGTTTTTAAGGGCACTGCCAGCGCTTTGTAATGCAGAGGGCCACCAAATCCAGTTAGTGTTTTATCTTTACCATCATTATGGAGTTATCTGTGCCAATGACATGGTTACTCAGATGAAGAGGGAGTCTTGTGTGGAAATATATCATAATCTGAGACTTTTTTTTTTCAAGAGGATTTGAAAGTGATGGAAATGCAGGGTTTAAAACTTAAACCCTGAGAATTTTTACTAAAGAGACCTTTTGATGCAGTTTGTCCAGAGTAATCTTTGAAAATTATTTTTTGGCTTTGTGTGAAAGTTATAATGCTTTTAACAGCTTAGTGAATGCAGAATCAGGTTCAAACCTGAAAGCTTTTGACAGCTTGTTTTATTCAAATTGCTGATACTCCTTTTAATAAGCGGATTTACAGTACTTTCACACCACATATGTCTATTGGGTAGCCTCAGCAGCAGTGCAGCTCAGTTATTATAAAATACACAATTACACCCCTCCGCCCCCGCCACAGAGGGTCGGTAGGAAGCCTTTCTTTCAGAAGTGGTTGCTTAGTAGCCAAGACAGGTGGAGAAGTAGGATTGAATTGCAGTTTTAGGGTTTGAGAACGCTCGGCCTTTGACTTCAGGGATGCATTTCATGACAGGGGAGTTTCTAATCTTTTTGCCTTGGTGTTTAGTGGGAACCTGTCAAAGGGGGATTGCTTTCTGAGTGGTCTTCCCTGAGCTACTGTCATTTCTTTGGCTATAGGTGGCATTTCAGTATTATGGTGGAAGGAAGGAAGGAAAGGCTATAGTAGAATCATAGAAACGTGTTGGTT
This sequence comes from Actenoides lindsayi, assembly GCA_025331215.1. NCBI lineage: Eukaryota > Metazoa > Chordata > Aves > Coraciiformes > Alcedinidae > Actenoides > Actenoides lindsayi. The sequence goes on along the minus strand of WTSP01011709.1, from coordinate 39,469 downwards.
GGAAGAGTCCTTTAAGATCAAGTCCAACCATTCCCCCAGCACTATGAAGTCACCATTAAACCATGTCCCTCAGCATCACATCTCCATGTCTTGGAAACCCCTCCGAGGATGGGGACTCCACCACTGCCCTGGGCAGCCTGGGCCAGGCCTTGCAGGGAAGAAATTGTTCCTCAGGTCCACCCTAAACCTCCCCTGCTGCACCTTGAGGCTGTTTCCTGTTGTCCTGTCACTTGCGTGGGAGAAGAGATGGACCCCAGAGTTGTGGAGAGCGAGGAGGTCTCCCCTGAGCCTCCTTTTTTCTAGGCTCGGCAACCCCAAGTCCCTCAGCTGCTCCTCCCAAGAGTTGTGCTCTAGACCCTTCCCCAGCTTTGTCGCCTTTCTGTGGACACACTCCAGCCCCTCAATGTCCTTCTGGGAGTGAGAGGCCCAAAGCTGAACTCAGGATTTAAGGCACGAAGTACAGGATAGGAAAGAGACACCAAGATTTGGACGCCAGATGCTGCTGCTTTAGGCTATTGTGTCTAGTAAAGCATGTTGAGGGAGATGCTGGTCTTGCTGTTTAATTTATACCTCTATGGGAATACAAAGTCATCCTTGTTCAGCATCCCTTGAAACAGGGACAGTCCAGCAGAGCAAGATCATAACCCAGCCTCCTGCGTTAGCTCAAGCAGCAGTGTGAAAAGAGTGTGATCCTTGTTAACGTCCCAGAACAACAATGGTAGCCTTAGTGCAGTTTGGAACTGCGAGTCATTAAGGCACTTGTAGTGTTACAGCTTTTCCTCTCTCCCTGCATTATTTGCCGCAGTGTTTGTGTTGAGTGTTAGTGCTGGAGTACGAAGTTGGAGAATCCTTGCCCAATGAGTTTGTAATTGAAACAATTTCTGAGGTTAATATTTCTTATTTCCGAGCGGTTGTTCTTGTGGCTGTTACTTGCAGTTAATGCACAACTGCTCTCCAAACAGGACTGTGCTGGCGAGGAGCAGTTTCTGTGCGCACTCTGGAGACTCCTGGTCTTGTTTTCTTGGCTGAATGATTCTTTAGAGATGCATCTATAGCGCAAACTTCTCGTGTCACTGGCCATATACAACTGCTTCTTTCACAACTATGGTCAAACAATACAGAGGGAAAGGGATGCTATCAAATGAGCACGCATCAGAAATTTTTCCAAGGCTTTTAAGTCCCACCTTTCCATTTTCTAAACCCCATTGAATTGTCTTTCAATCCTTTTCTTGAAAATAAGCTGTGAATTTGAGGAGAGGGGGATGAAACAATCTGAGTTTTATCAGCTGTGTGGCACTCTAACTCAGCTTGCTGATGAGAGGTCCTGCTGCCCGGGGAGCACAGCAATATGACGGGTTTTGCTGCATAATCTGTCTGGCCAGCTGTATTCTAATCTTTTCGTTTAAGGGGGGGCCTGGTGGGGGAGAGACAAGCTTTAAGGCAACATTGTTTTCAATAGATACCTTTGAAAATAGGATTGAAGGACAATTTAGTATGTCTGCGCTCTTAACACTGCTCTGAAGCTGGTAAGTATTGAAGGATTTCATGCCATAATAAGGATATTTTGGCCTGGTCACGAATGTCAGCATGACATCTCATTTCAGAAGGCAAAAATCACGTGGTCTGTTGAAGTATCTTTGTTGCTGTCCTAACAAATGAAATGGTCTTTGGGCCTTTGTGTGTATACATCACTGAAATTCCCTGTACCTTAGAAGGTTGTGAGCCTTCTGGAGCTGTGGTGATCCAGCTGCTTCGGGGAAGTAGGTCACTGGTATCGTAGGGAATTCCCTGCCTCAAAAGTCCAAAAAGGTCAAAGCAGAATTTAGAATTGTGAGCTGCGTAGGGCAGCAGGTTGGGGTTTTACATTTTTTACTGCACCCCCCCCCCCCCCATTGTAGGTAGGTCATACAAACAAGAAAACTTCAGAGAAAAGACATCTGGCCATGAACACTTAACACTTGCAAATTACGAAGTCCCTGCAACTGCAAAAGGCTTGAAAACCTCTGTCTGCTCTCTGGCTTGGAGGTACCTCCTGGCTGGTGTGTGCTGCAGCCCGTATCTGCCATCAGAGGATCCCCCGGAGTGATGAGGATAAGCAACTTGTGTCATGGAATTGTCTTGATTGGAAGAGACCTTTAAGCTCATCAAGTCCAACCATTAACCCAGCACTACCAGGGCACCACTAAACCATGTCCCTCAGCACCACATCTCCACGGCTTGGAAACCCCTCCAGGGATGGGGACTCCACCACAGCCCTGGGCACCTGGGCCAGGCCTTGACAACCCTTGTGGGAAAGAAATTGTTGCACAGGTCCGACCTAAACCCCCCCTGGCACAAGTGAAGCCGTGCCTTCCGTGGTTACTCCAAGTAGGAGCGCGCTACTCCATACTATCAACTTGCATCCACAAGTGCTCTGTGTTGTGCTTTTTTCTTTTTTTTTTTTTTTCTATGAGAATTGTCTTATTGTAGATGCTAATGTATTATCTAACTCTTTGTTTTCTGCACCTCGTTGCTTTGTTCTTGATGAGATCTTTTGTTTTCTGCCGCTCTGTCACTGCATTTCTGCTGCCCCTCCCTCTAGCTGGGTTTGTCAAGTCGCCCATGTCAGAAACTAGACTCACGGGGGACGCCTTTGAACTGTACTGTGATGTGGTTGGGAACCCCACTCCAGAGATCCAGTGGTGGTATGCTGAAGTCAACCGGGCTGAGTCTTTCAAACAGCTGTGGGATGGCGCTCGGAAGCGCCGTGTCACCATTAACACTGCCTACGGGGCCAATGGGGTGAGTGTGCTGAGAATAACCCGCCTTACCTTGGAAGACTCTGGGACTTACGAGTGCAGGGCCAGCAACGATCCCAGGAGGAATGACTTGAGGCAAAACCCTTCCATAACGTGGATTCGAGCCCAGGCTACTATAAGCGTCCTTCAGAGTGAGTCCAGCACCATACAGTAGCGGTACTGTAGTATCTAGAGGCAGTCTAGTGACCGTTAACCCCTGTTACCCTGATACAACCCTCTGCTACCTTGTCCCCTTGTTCTGAACCCCAGACTTCTCCTTCACCTGTAGTGCTGACGGTGTCTGCCATCTGTGTCTCTTCTCCTTAGGATCAAAAGACTTGGGGCAGGGCGGGGGAAATCTATGGGTCTGGTTTGCAGCTTCTGTGGGAAAATGTCCCAGTGTTGAATTTCTGTTTCTTCCCTACCCCTTTTAGTTTTGTATTAGGTTTCCAGCCCCTTCTAATACTGTCTTCTCCGTGAGTGCCTTTATATTTGATTTTTGTGTTCTTCCCAGGTCTAACCGTTTTATTTTTATTTCTTCTGTTCTCTTGGACTTCCACTGAATTCTGCCTTCTCATGTGGTTTTGGTTGCATATACACTTCTGTACAAATCCTACCCTTTTCGTTACACAAGACCTTTCATGTTTAGATTTTTCCATGAAGTTGTGGTGTTTCTTTTCCTTTCTGAACAGCAGCTTGTTCCTAATGAGTTCTCTGATGCAGCAGAACTGAACTGATGCAGCTATTCTTAATCTAGCCTATGAGAGGAGATGGGGGGGAATATCCTCCCCCAGCATTGAACTTATAACTTTAGCTAAACGACTTTCACCTGAGAATGCAACTTTTGGCAGAAAAAAAGCTTTCAAAAGTGGAGAATATGGTTGACCCAGAATTGCTTTCTCTTCATTATTGTTACAAGGTGAGTTTGGGAAACTTATATTGTCAGAGGTGGTAGAGAAGAACCTCATTTCATTTTGGATACGATGCAAAACTCTTGCATTTGCTGACAACGTGAAGCAAATGTCTAATGAGTTAAAGTGAATTACATCTGCAATGTGAACCTGCTGAATGGAGGTTGAGGAGGATTGGCTGCCTTGGTGATTTCTCAATGTCCTAAGGCAGCAAAGAGCAGAGCACAGGCATTGTCTTGCTTATTGTCTGTGCATAAATAAACCTTTTATGTACCACTGAGTTTTGGCTCAGTACGAAAATGTCAAACTCTGTATTACGTCTCAGTTATGGGTTTGGATGCCTTAAAACCCCCAAAACCCAAACTCTCCCTAAAGCGTGGTGCTGCAGTCAGCCCTGCTGGATCAGAGACCTCGCCTCTGGAAAATGGAAACAGCATTGGTGGACGTGGAAAAAGAGACAGTGAGCCCAATGACATGAATTGACTTGAAAATGTAAGCGGCATTGGGTGGTTCAGCTCAGACCTGCTCATGTTTCAGTTCTGATGCTTGATTCCCCCGTTGTCCTTTGAGATCCCAAAGGACTTGGATGAGTAGATGACTTGCATGATGCTACAACAGCAAGAGCCCTGTAATTTTGGGAAATAATACCTTAAGACAAAGCAGAAAAGTTTGTCTTGTAGGAAATAATGTCTTCTGGAAGTTCCCTCTGCCTCTAAAGTGTTTTAGTTTTTCTTATGTGACAAGTCTGTGGTGGTATCTGTGCTCCTCTCTTTGTGTCCTGTCAGTTTTAGTCACCTACTGAGGGAGAAAATCCTTTTCGAACAAAAAAAGTCACCATTTGGGAATGAATTCCCGTGAAGCCATCTCCATCTGGAAAGTGGGTTTTTCTTCTCTCAGGCCATTGATACTAACCTGTGCCAGGGGTTGAAGTTTAACCTTTTGTCTTCCTTCCCAGTTTTAATATCGTCTTGTTTGCATCTGGTGCTACTAATTCTGGAGTGTGTATTGTGACTTCATTGCTAAGTGCCTTGTGCCCCAGGATTTTTCTTCCGCTTTTGTGTTTTACTCAAGGCGGGGGGAGGGAGGAGAAATGTTGAACCAAATACTTTAATGCTTTTACTCTGCAATACTGTGTATGTGAAGAGATCTGAGCAGCTGCTGCTTGGGGAATGGACCGCTTGGACATCCACCTCCTGCATGACTGTGCTGGAAACGGAGATGAGGGTTGGGAAGCAGGTTTCCAAGCCATCCCTGAAAAATGGAGACCATCTTAATCTGAAGCTGCCCCAAATGGCTCAGCAGCTGTATTGTGTGTTCAGAGGCAGAATTTGTCTTTGAAATGGGAATTTTGTGACTAAACAGTGTTGCAGTTACCAGCTAAGGGTGGCTGTGCTGCTGTTGGCTTTATTTAACATTGACTTTACCTAAAGGGAACAGCAACTGTAGCAAGAAAACATCTCATCTGGACAGCGAAAAGAGATTGTGCTCTTTTGATAAAGTAACATAAATGCAGGTAAAAGATGTAAATGAGACCACAGTTGCAACTTTAAGTTTTAGGTTTAGAAAATTAAAGACAAGTCAGACACAAAAGGCTCCAGCAGCTGTAAATATTTTCAGCACATTGCTGCTTAGCAGAGATAAGGTAAAAATAGGTGTAAATTAGCAGAAATAGTCATTGGAGGTTTTTTTGGGATGTTCTGGCTCATCAGCGTTAGAGACTGAAGAGTCTCTAGGGCAGTCCAGTAATGGCACAGCTTTAACAAAACAATTTTGGACCCAATTTCAGACCCAAAGAGATCCTTGCATGGTTAAAATTCCCAGCAGTGAGGCAGAAATGCAGTTGAAAATGTGTGGTAATGTGTCTAAGAAGTGTCAAGCCCCCTTCCATTGCTAAAGCTTTTCTGCAGTTAAATGTTAGTCCTGGTTTCAAATAGTTGTGAAAAGAAACTCTGTAGCCAGCCTGCTGAAGAAAGGGGATGATGATGACATAGAGGAGTCAAATGGCTTTGTCAGGTTATTAGGTAGATATTTTTTTTTCTCCCTGCCTCTCTGAGCAATAATCTAAGGACTGTACTATCGGAGAGATGGATGTTTTATGAGATTGAAGAATGCAGAATTTCTGACAGTTCTGGTGTTTTCAATTTCCCCTTGTTCTGTTTCATAATTTGTGTTCCAAGTGCTTTGCAGATGAATAGCCAAAAGGCTGCCTGGATATGACTAAATCTATATTCCAAGTACGTTACCACAAGGCCTGACAATTGCAGCATTAAACATCCTTTGCTGACTTGCAAGAAACCACAAAGACCTTCAGTGCTGACCGCCTGCTTCACCCTCCCGCCCTTTGCAGCAAGGCTGGCGTGGCAGGAGCATGGCCAGTGAAATAAGCAGCTGGTGACAGATACTTGGGAATTCATTTCACCCTTTAAAGAGAAGAAATAAATCAAAGATGGGGCCTCACTGCAGCTTTTACATGGTAGAGATTGCTATGGCAGTGGCCTTTAGTTCAAGCTGAAACTCTATATTTTTGGAAGACGAATAGCAAGAATTCTTGTATTTCCTTGAAGCTCTGTCATCCGCTTCAAGGGTTTTTTCACAGAATACTTGAAACCAGCTGAGCCATTTCAATAGAAAGGTCTTTTTTTCCACATTTGGGAAGCAGCTTGTCTCTGACTACTCTAAAAATTCATCCACCTTAATTTAGAGAGTAATAACCATCTGCACCATCCTAAGAAAACACAGTTATTTTGTAAGGACAGTGCCCTCATATGAACCTTAACACTTCCAAAAGGCTTTCCCCTAAAAAATGTCGATGTAATGTTACCAGGTAAGACTTTAGTGTGAAACTGCCTGGATTCAGTTCCTAATGCAACTAGCAAAGCATCTAGCTCTGGTGGTCTGTTTATGCAACAAGGTTCCTATTACTTGATTTTATTTTTTTCATAAATGTTTAAGGTTACTTGAGAAACAAAATAGTTCCCACGTCTCATTTTACCATGGTGTATATTTTATTTTTTATTAAGATTGAGAGCTGCTTTCAGACATTTCTTCATCTAACTTGTGCCTTATTCACACTGGGCACTTGCTCGAATTACAGGCATCAGCAAAGTTGTGCTGTTGGAAATATTTTGTGTGCACAGGATATTTTCCTTAGGTAGACGTCAGTCTTCCTGCAGGGGGATGTTCAGAAATATTCAGAACACTGTTAAACTTTGAGGGATATGAAAAAGGATTTGTTTTAAACCTCGAAGTAGAGGAACCAGTATCCAGAAAGAAGCTTCTTCTGAAAGACCACCTGATCTCTTCTGTATAGTCAAAGGACAAACACTTCTCATGTTATGGTCAGTGGTGTGTAAAGAAATGAATGCTGGTGTTACTTAGAAATCTCTAGAGATGTAACTATTGAAATAAATCTAAAATAAATCTCTTTTTCCTATGTAGGGGAGCTGATCCAGAAGGTGTTGCCTTCACTAGTGGTCAGCTGTTTTATTGTGACTTTCTTTGATGTCTCCCAGATTAGTGCAGTGACATTCCTTGTGTAGTCTTTTCCCCTTCCCCATTCCCCTTTAATTTTTGATTAGTGCAGCATAATTGCCAGTGAAGATTAGTTGCTATTTACCACGTCCTTCGTTTCAGAGCCCAGGATCAATGCCAGCGAGGATGTAGTCATTCATGTCTATGGTCCAGCCGTCACATTGCAGTGTAACCTCACCACAAGTCCCAGTCCCCTTTCTGCCAGTTACTGGGTGAAAAATGGAGAGGAGATCCCTGGCACTAGAAAATCCTCAAACACTACAGAATACAAGTAAGTCCCTTGGGAATAATCTTCATGTTACACCGGAGAGTGTCAAACCTTGGTAGGCTTTGGAATAGATGATGGGATGTTGGGATTTTGGGGTCCCTGGTTCAGCGTCACACTGGTCAGACAAATTATTATTATTTAACTTGAGTATTTTTTTTTACACACTTGATTGGTCTTTTGCATTCTACTTACCTTCCTTAAAAAAAGCCCCAATGTTTTAGGTTTTTAGTGTTTCAGTCATTAAGATGTGGTGTTTTGCTGTGAAATGGAGTTCAATTGTTGAAGTTCAGTGTTTTTTACCATTCAGAAAGTTTCAGAATTGAAGCTAAACTCTATATACCTTCAAAAATCGTGTTTCATCTGACATGAGAAATGAAACCCATCTTTCCTAATTCTTCATTCAAACTTGATGCAGCTGGTCCCACTGGAAGGCAGCTGTAATCAAAGCTGAGAATATATATATATTTTATTTTATTTTTTTTTAGTTCACCATTGTAATTAAAAATGGGCAAGAATTATTTGTAGCCTGTTCTTTTACAAGCAGGAAGTGCCTGGAAGTGTTTCTGGCCATCCTGGAAACCTAGTCTACATTCATAGCTTGGAGGAGAAAAGGAGGGATGTCTTTCTACATTCCTCATCAGTTAATTCAGAGTTACCGAGTTAGTTGAAAAAAAATTGTGATTTTTTTTTTTTTTTTTTTTGGTTGTTTTTTGCATCTGCTGAAATGTTTACACCTACAAAAAGCTGGGCTTTTCCTAAAACCACAGGGCTGAGGTAAGTTGCTGACTGAGCAAACTTGTTTCAGGTGCTTAAAAGATAAGCTTTTGTGAAATGTGGGTCTTATCATTTCTCTGAAAGATGTACTGACTTTATAACTAACTTCAGACTTTAACCAGCCAGTCTGAAAAGTGCTGTAAGTATGAAGGCTTGAGTCAAAGTATTGTGTTTAAACTGAGCAGATTTTTCTGTATGGCTAAGCAGTTTCCACGTGTAATTAAATTATTTTATTACAGTGCTCTTCATCTGTATGCTATTTACTTAATGTGTTTTCAAAAAATCATTAATGAAAGAAAACCAGGAAGCCTTTTGCTAAAGGGAGGGGAGAGATGGGGAGCACTCTACCTTATTGTATGCTGTGTGGAGATGTAAATTCAGTGTTGTCATCTCTAGTAGTTGAGGATGTCTTTTGTAGGTAAATATCTGAAGAACACACATACAGAGCTACTAAGTCATTTGTATCTAAAAGCTTTTTGAAGTACAATAAAAGCTGGGGGACTTCAGGTTAGCACCATCTTGAGTGTAAATTCGCCTTGATTTTTAAATTTTATTACTTTTGCATATGGTGCAGCTCTGATTTGCTTTTGTCTGTCTTGCATCTGTTTTTCCTTCTAGTAGTTGTTGTTGCAGTTAAGTCTTTCTGAATTTTAAGTGGCAGCAGGTCCCTGCATGGTGTCTTCCTTCAGGAGCTGGCCAGCTTTTGCAGTTTTTCCACATCCAACCTGAGTCCAAGAACACTATTAATGAACCAGTCTCATATCTGTTATGAAAAAGAGAAAAGAACTCAAGAGATGAGTGTCAGCCTTGGTTGTATTTGTAGTCTGTTGCTTACCAGTTGGCCGTGTATGATTTTTTTCAATGTGAATGATATGTAAAAATCCCATTTCTCCCTCAATGGGAGGTGATATCTATCTCATAGGCTGCTGACTTGCATCAAACTGTACTGCATAATTAATAGGTGTCAGGCTCCTTCTTTGCTTTTAAACTAAATGCAGCTTCTCCAACTAAGTTGGTACCGGCTTTACAAACTAAAGCTCACCCTTTCTTCTAGGCAAACATCCTTTATTTTGAGTAGGTACATCTGAAGAACATACCTTGAATTACCACAGTTCAAAGATTAAAGTATGGGAGGGGGGAGGGAAATAAGTTCCTAGCCTGCTTATTTCTTGTTGCTAACATAGTACTTAACATGGCTCCTATGTTCTCTCCCTGTCTGCAGGATTTTGAAGCCCAGAGCAGAAGAGTCAGGGGAATACTTGTGCGTGTTTGTGTTTTCAAACTCTCCTATAGCCAACGCCACTATAGAAGTGAGAGGTACTACTCCTTTTTTTGCTTTTTCTCTCCCTGAAAGTAAAGTGCTCTCTCTGCCTCTGCCAGCTTGCTCGGTGTCTGTCCAACTGAACTAACTCAAAAGGCCTTTCCTCATGAAACAAAGCCTGTGTCTGATCCTTGGTTGTCATTTCAGGGCAAGTCTTGCAAGCAGCTGCAGGGGAAAGATCTCATGGGTACTGGAATATGGTTATTGCACTTGTGGTCCGTACAGAGGGTACTGAACCCCCTTCTAGCACACGCTTCTGCGCTCCTTTGGTAAATCTGGCTATCACGAAAGAACATGGCTGTGCTTGTGCAAAGGCAGTTGTGGTTTTCTCCCTTTTTCACCATAAATGAGTCCATTTGAATGCATTCAATGTACTTTGAATTTGTCCATTCTGAATAGGACCAACCAGCATCTCATGGAACTGGTTTTGTCTGCAGAGACTTTTTTTGGTTGCTGGGAAGACCTGGGTTCTGTTTAGGGCAGATGCCCTGGACCAGATTGGGGTTTTCTACTTTCATGCACTTCCCTCCCCGCTGCGTCTTGTGCATGTTCATAGCCTTCTGACAGTTGTTTTGTTCGTTGAATAACTGGAAACTACTGGCCTGCTGCTCTGCAGTAGCCGCAGTTTGCTGCAGTAAGGTGGAATTGATGCATGGTGGCAGCTTTGTTAGGCAAAGGCAGATGAGTTCAAGCAAAAATGTGGGTTTTTTTAAAAAAAAAAAAGCCTTGCAACCAGCCTGTGCACATCTGAGACTATACTGATGGTGGTTTTATGTGTAAAGTTGTTTGCAATGGAACCTGACTGCAGGTTCCTGAGTCCAAAGTGAGGAAGTGGGAGTAATTCAGCAGTTGGTGTGAAATGACAAATGCACAGTATTACCCTGAACACTGTCTTTCCTTGCTAGAGAGCAGCATCTTTTGAAAGAGCCAAACAGTTTCCTAGGGAAGAGAAATATTGCCATATAAATAAGGATTCTGACTGATACAGTACCAAGAAAAGCTTGCTGATTTCCTGTGTGGATTTCAAAATGATCTTGCATAAAACAACCTATCAAAATATCACCAGGATTTAACCAAATCTAGTGCAGAAAGAAAGGAAGGAGGAGATCTATGTGCTCATGCAAATGCACCACAATTTCCTGTTGATCTAGGATTTAAAAAAAAATCTGACCGCTCCTCTAATTATTGCCTTGCTTACAGCAAGTTGAGCTCAAACTCACGTTGTACTTCTGGTGAGCTTGTCTTCTGGGTGTTCGAGGTATACAAATGTGGGTTTTCCTTGGTTTGGGGGAATTACTTTTTTGCATTATAAACTAATTGCTGAATCTTCTAATATTGTCTTAATATCTTAAGTGCTTTGTGCCTTCTCAAGGCTGCTTTGGGTGACAAAGCACTTCCAGAGACAGGAAATTTAACTTTGGTAATGGATTAAGACTTTCTTCAGCTTAAAGACTTTTTAGAAGGTTTGGCTTAGGGCTTCTCTGCTGTCCAGCACCAGGCGGGAACACCAAGGGAACTTGGCAGAGAGGTTTCCAAGGGCATAGGATTTAACATGGTAAACAGAAAAGCTGATAGATCTGCTAGAAGTACTGGCACAAAGGGCACAGGGAGCGTAATAACTAATCCTACTAACAATTGTTCAGCTAAACTTGTATGGTATCCCATATTTTCTTGTCTCTCAGGGTCTGAATAATATTCATGCTGGTTGCAAAGGATACACAGACACTTTTTTTTTATTATTTACTTTGCTAAGGAAAGCAATCTGTGATTCCTGCAGTTGGGTGTAAATATTCCATGTGTTCTGCCAAAGCAGTTCTAGTTCCCAAAGCAAACAGATTTTTGATACTACTTCACGTTTAGAGATGTTATCTCATTGCTCATCAAGGTGTATGTTATGCATCAGTGATGCGCAAACCTTTTTTGACTAGGCAGATGCTGTAATTTAATGGTTACCAGCATGTGTCACCTGTCACAGTACTTGTGGTAAAAATTTGCACACAAATTTACTGGCTTAATTGCTAATTGGGATTGTATTGCAATTTCTAACTGCTGATGCAGATAGAAAAGATGCTTCTGAAGATGAAAGTGCTTGTGGCCCAAAATAGTGACTTTCTGACAGCTTGTGAACGACTCTTACCAAATGCCTCGCAGCAGATGTAATCCAGGGTACACCAGTGCCAGTTGCCTTTTATGTAATGTTGCCTTTTTTTCTTCCTGAATCTCTGTGTGCTATGTAAGACGGGAAAGACGCAGGAGCACGAGCATCTCTAGGTGTGCTTCCATGTTTGAAACGGATTTATTTAATTTATTTCTTTTTGATGGGGGGAGAACCCCAACCTACTAGGGCAGCACTAGCATAACAGCAGCTGAAAATACTGAGGTTGCTTTCACAGCACAGTCAGCCGACAGAGCGCGTTGCAGGTAACCAGCTCGTGATGCCAGCTTATTTTCGGCAGGAGCGGTGATGATGATGATCCTGCCAGTCACTAGCCAAGATGCAGTGCACTATCTGCTCCCCGTCTGGAAGTAGGCTTTTTGTATTTAATTGCTCTGTTGCCACACAGTGGAAATACCCACAGTGCTTCTACTGTGGTGTTTTGATGACGAAGCTTGAAAACTGGAAGATTAAAAGGGAAAAATAAAAGAAAAAGCAACCCTGAAGAATTCTGTCTCTTCACTCTTTCTGATCTTGTCAAGATCTTGGGAGGAAGAGAAGGAAACAAGTTGATCTTTTTGCCTTCTGATACTCCACAGACCATTGTCTGGTGTAGAGCAGCAGTGGCCAGACCCATCTGGGAGAGAACGTGCTTCCAGTTTGCTCTGGCTATCCAAAAGTGGTGCAAGCATTGAGATAACTATAGATGTGTGTACCATGACTGATGGAGGGTGTCTCTTGTCCCTGCTCTGCCTTCCCATCAAAGGCTCCCTTCTTGCCATGCCCCAGTGCCAGTAGAGCTCCTTAATGCCATTTCCTACGAGGCCTTTCTGCTGTTAGCAAGGGGGGGGGGTCTTCCAGCCTCCCTCCTCATCCCTTACTCATTTTGCACCTTCCTCTTCTATCCTGCCAGTTTCTATTGATTTCCCAATAGCAAGTGCTCAGACCAGGTCTGTTTGCTGCCTCGGAGAGACATACCTTTGAAAAATCCTTGTTATACCCTCTGAGCTCTTACTTCACACACAATACCTGTACTCTGAGTGTGACTCTCCCACTTCCCCTCTGGCTTCAGCCCAAGTAGCATGCTAGTTATTTCAGCAGCCTCAGAAGATGTTGGTTTCTTAGCCTCCTGGCTGTCTCTGCTGCAGTTTCACAGTGCTCTAGCAGAAATTAAGAAATCAGATATTCTTTTAGCACAGACGCATCTTGGAGCAATCCAGAGCATCACATAGAGAATGCACATCACGTTCCACCTTCTCACAGTACCTCTGCTGCTTTAGCTCTCTGCCCAGGCAATAGAGGTAGATGTGGATTGGAATTACAATGCAGAAAAAGAAATTTTCCACAGCTCTTTTAGTAGGTCACCAGAAAACATAATAGTTTTTACACGTAAGAGTGTTTTTGTGTGCTTTTGCCCTTGATTTAATTTTGTCTGTTAATGGGATAACTTGAAGGGGTTTGGACATGGTTTGGAGGTGTTCCACATGTTGGCTTTCCTCTTCTTTCTTAGTAATGCTAGCAAAATATCTTGAAAATAGGGAATTAGGGGCTGAATACTTCCTGTATATCAAGAAATGACATTTCATGCCCTGTAATAAGGAAAAAAGCCTCTTCTCAGGGCTGTTTTAAAAGCACACCATTGAGAAAGCGGCTTCACAGTGTATTTTGTGTCTGTTGGGTACTTGAAGCAGGGAGGTCCAATGTTTCCTCTGGCACAAATACTCCTTTTCTGTTCTCATTCAGTATATCAAAAGAATGACACATCAGAAGTTTATTCTTGTGTCAAGAATGGCTAAATCAGTATTTTTGATTTATACTTTTTTGGTAGCAGTTAAGTTAAACTAGCTCTGCCTCTTTTTGATCTTCCATATGCTACTTCAAACAAACCTTCGGTGTTTCATTTCCCTGATTCGTAACTTGCTTTCTTTTATCGGGGGCATTGTCTTGGTTTTGTTGATGTAGGAGCTGATGCAGCATGTTGTGCCCATGTCCCCCCTGCCAGCTCTATCTGAACAGAGCTGTGGATTCTGATGCTTAAAAGCTGAAGTGGAATCTAAATCCTTTCTGAACAAAACCCGGTTTATCTGCTCCTGATGCTGGAGCAGAATGGTGTAAGAGAAAGCTTGACTTGAAAAACTTGCTGGGAAAACATCGCTCTGTTGTGACTGAGGTCACTTGCAGTGACATTTTAATTGTAGTTTGCACAGCAGAACACAATTAGCTGAACAGTTTGGTAGAGTAAGTACTGGATTAATGTCTTGGCCATAGCTTGAAGCTGGCTAGCATTGTGCCCTGGAATATTAATATATTCCATGTAGTGCTCCCCTCAGACCGTGTACAAAAATAGCGCCTGTCCTCGTAGAGCTGGAAATGGCTGCTGCGGAGCTGTGCCCAGTGAGGGAAGAGCAGTGTGTGGCCTTGTCGCTGCTCCTCTCCTTGGGATAACCTGGAAAAGATGTCCTCATCAAGATAATTATCCCATGGCTGTAGGAGAACACGAGGTCACCCTGCAGTACAAGTTTAAGGTGTCCTAGAAAAGCTTTTTTCTGTTCTTTCTTTATCAGCAACCTCCCAGAAAAAAGTGGGCCAGCTGCAGAGCGCTGACTTCTGTACCCGTTTCCCCTGCAAGGCTTGGCTTTGACTCACTGTCTGCTGGTAGATGGCAGGGAGGAACAAGGTGCTGACAGATGGAGACTATGTGGGGCTTCAACATCAAGCTGATGAATCCAATTTCTTCTCTTTGCCAATGGGGGTAACTTGCAATGGCTTTTGACAACCTGTCAGTGCCAGTTTTAGGACCATTGCCTTGCCCACATTAAGTTGGTCTTCTGTGCTCTACTTCTGCTAGACTTTCCTTTTCATTAGATTGGACAAGATCTCGGCTTATCGTCCTTGAGGAAGCACAAACCACAGGGAAATTGGGGGGCTTACTCAGCCTCTGCCTAAAGGAGAACTTTCCAGGCCTAGCAAGGAAGAGATGACACCTTTTGGTGGATCATGAACTGGATCAACCCAGAATTCAAGGTGTTGCCTCCCCAGTGCCCAATCCAAGGTGATGACCCCTGCCCTAGTCCTGCTGGCCACGCTAGTGCTGGTACAGCTAGGATGCTGGTAGCATTCTTGGCCACCTGGGCACATGTTGGCTCATCTTCAGCTGGCTGCCAACCAACCCCCCCAAGTCTTCTTCCACCGAGCAGTTTCCATCTGCTCTGCCCCAGCCTGAAGCACATGTTGTAACCCATGTGCAGAACCTGGCCCTTGGCCTTGGTGGAAACATGGATACATTTGATATGATTGTTTATATTGAATATTGTTAGCCCAGCCTGTGTGGATTCTTCCAGACCTTGATTGAGTCCTTCTTCACCTTCTTCCTTATGGGCCAATACAAACATGTTATTTTTCTTAGGTAATGAGCTCTTTCAGCTCCCTGCTGTAAAGCTGTTTGCTTAAAAATCAGAGGTGGGGGGAAGGGAGGCAAACATGCTCAATGTGTTAAATACATTAAAGAGCTCTGGCTATTCTCAAATCAGAGCCAATCATGCTTTAGAAAATGCAACTGAGAGTTCATAATTCTGTAGGCAGGAAACGCAGGTTTCTTTACATGGGAAATGGTCAGAACTTCTGCAGAGCTCCCGTGTGTGTTGGAAATCCTGTGAAATGTCTTTGTTCTTTTAGCTGGCAGCTACAGATGAGCTGTCACAAACCTGTGCTCCCTCCCTTTACCCATACATGGGCATTGCTACTGGTAAAGGGAACTCTCCTTGAACAGACTCTTGTAATAAATTCCAGTGCCTGGGGGTCTTTTCCTGGAGCTCTTGGATGGGACTTTGACTGGATTAACAGTTCAGTGTCCTGCAATCACACAGCAGGCCACGTGTGACTTAATTAGTGAGCTAGAAAGCAAAGGGGCTTTAAAGGTGGTCACTACGGCACCAAAGCCATCTGCTTAGGCACAGGTTCAGCTCAGGCAGTCCATTGATCCACCATAATCTCTCGTGAGGTATTAAGCTGCAGTGGGCTGCTGTGACAAAGGCAGCAAACAGCGGTGATGTTACAGAGGAATGAATTCAGAAGCACCTCTGCTGATATTCAGGGCTGTGTTTTGCTCAGTTTCACCTGCAGCCCTCCTTGGAATATAGGTTATTTGCATGTAGGCTGAGTGAAGTGATTCTACGTTGGAGGGATTTTGACTTTTGCCACATGACAGATCCCCAAGCGGTGCCCGGGACCAGTGTTGCTGGAAGGTGCAGCGAGCATGAAGTGTAACAAGTCACAGCCCGTCTGGACCGAATCTAAAATCTTCCTGGGAGGAAGAAAACCTTGCTTCAGCTTTCAGGCATTCACATTAAGACAGTATCAGTTCAGAATGCTGACGAGATGGACAAGTCATAACCAGGACCTCTGGAATGTTTCAAAGCTGAAGGTGCTGCAGAGCTGCAGGGACCTCCAGAGTGGTGGGGAAGCAAATGTCGCTGTTTCTCAGCTTCCCACGCTGCAGAGCAGCTGGGCCATCTTAGTTCTGTAGGTTTTTGGTAGGTAACTTCAGTTTGATGTTGAGATTTCCCTCCTGTCTGGCAGACTAAGCCTGAATGACATTCTTGCCAATCTTTAGTTGAAATGGTGCTTGGAGAGACATGGGAATTGCAATTTTTCTTTTGTAAGATAGACTCAGTGTGGGAAAGGAGCAGCTTCCCGGGACCTTGTCGCTTGTGTTCTATTCAGGTTATCAGAACTTGAACTAACTCTTTCTAAGGGAGCAGCAGAGGTTTGTTGGGTTTGTTTGGTTGGCTTGGTGGTTGTTTTTTTTTGGTTTTTTTGTTCCTTTTATTTTGTAGCTACTCCTGACATCACTGGCCACAAGCGAAGTGAAAATAAAAATGAGGGGCAAGAGGCACTCATGTATTGCAAGTCCGTGGGCTTCCCCCATCCCGAGTGGGTGTGGCGCAAGAAGGTCAATGGAGTGTTTGAGGTAAGGAAACTGGAGTGTCAGGCATGTACTCACCTGCCAAAACCCCTGGGGAGGAAGGGAACAAGCACTTTGGGTTTAGGGATATATTATTTAGAGTGCCTTTACAACTTCTCTGAGTGCAATTCCTCAAAAGTCTGATGCGTTAGTGAGAGAAGCTGAAATTTTCAGCAGCAGTGAGTAGAAAATGAGTATTTATATTGTTGTAAGAACAGAGTTGCTCATTGTCTTGCTGCTGGGTAACATTATGAACCATGAAGAAAAACAGTATTTAGAGTATCTGCGACAAATTGTCAACCTGAACTGTTTCATCTTAATTGCTGGCAACTGGTAGGGTGAAAATCCGGGTTGTCAGTTAGGCTTTGGCATTTTGTTGTAACTTTGAAGCATGTCTCACTTCAGGGAGAGATACAGAGCGAACGCCACTAGTGGGCTTCTCTTGGCAAGAGGCTGGTTCCTTAATGCAACAGAATCTCTCAAATCTCTTCTAGTTTCCATGGTACAGAAGTGAAAAGCTACCAGAACTAACTAAAGCTCTTGCTCTTTTCCTCTTCCACCTTTCTCTTTTTTTATCAGGACATCAACAACTCCTCTGGCAGATTCTTTATTTCCAATAAAGACAACTACACCGAGCTCAGCATCACAAACCTACAGATAAATGAGGATCCTGGCGAGTACCAATGCAACGCAACCAACCAGGTCGGCTCTGTCTCGGTCACAACCATCCTGCGTGTCCGCAGCCACTTGGCTCCCCTCTGGCCCTTTTTGGGGATCTTGGCAGAAATCGTGATCCTTGTTGTCATCATAGTTATTTATGAGAAAAGGAAGCGGCCGGATGAAGTCCCAGACGGTAAGTGTGCTCAAAGCCGCCTGTAAAGAGGAAAAAACCCCCAACAAAACCAAACAAACAAAAATAAACAAAATGAAAAAAAGAGAACTTGTGGAAGCAGAACGGAGTGGGGTTTTGTGTCAGGAAGGATCAGCAGCCCCGTTGTTCAGCTCTGAGCTCTTTCTCGTCTGTTTTCTCTCTGAACGTTAAAACCCAGCAAGCGCAGAGGGTCCGAGTGCTGTGCTAACCCTGGACTCCCCAAAGATCCTGGATTGTGGGGTGGGAGGGCAGTTATTTCGATATCTTCAAAGCTGTTGTTGCACAAGGGGTCTAAAGCTCCCGTCTCTTTCCTGCTGTAGTAGCTCTGAGAAATCCTGCCCTGAGGAGTGGAGGGAGAGCTGGAAATGCTCTAATCCGTCACTGGAGGCATTCCCTCTTCCATGGACACTGGGCAGGTTTGGGAAGGAGATGTCACCCTTAAAGGGATTGGGACTGCAGGGATGCTTCAAAAATAAAATTATTTCTATGTTAGGAATGAGGGTAGGGCTCTTATTCTGGTGTGTAACTGAATTTGTGTTTAAGGAAAGCTCTGGAAACTATATCTAATTGTAATAGCCAATGAGTTACATTCTTTAAAAATCAGGGGTTTATTATCAGGTTTGATGGTAGCACTAAGTAGGTAAACTATGTTTGGTACACCCAAAAAAAACCCAAACAGCAGCTGCTTAATCTCTGAGCTTTTTCTGCATACCTTTCTCTGTAAAAGATAGGAGAAGTGGCAGTTTGAGGCTAAAATTGAGTATTTGAAAGAACCAAGTGGAGAAACAAGCTTTAAAGTAACACTTAGCTGCTTACTACAGTGTTTATCAAGAAAAACCTATCCAAGGAACCCTCGTGAGAAGCTGGTACGGTGAGAGTTGTGCTGTAGGAGCGTGACGTGTCCAAGTAACGGAGCAGGTCCTTTTGAGCGTGTGGAGGGCACCATGCTGGATCAGTATGGGAAGCGCTGCCTCATCACTGCCTTTCTGGGCTGGCCAAGCCCTTCAGCAATGGTCGATAAGTCCCAAAGGCAGCTGTGTCATAGCTCATGCAGCACTGAGGGACTGATACCACTGCTGTTTGCTTTTTGGGATGAAAAATCCAGGTGATGAAACAATGATCTGTTTGTGGAGCTGGGGCAAAACCAACTTCAGTTCCTGAGAATGGGAAGGAAAAAAAAACCAAACGACCACAAACACAAAACCAAAAAACCCAACAACAAAAAAACCAACCCCAACCACCCCCACCCCCCCCACCAAAATAATCCTATGAAACAGATAACTGTTAATACTTTGAGTGGCTGAGGCTTGTATCTCTTGTGTAGCAGGTCAAAACTGTCTTCAGTAATGCATACCTAGAGGAAACTTGCTTTTCATCTTAATCTCTTGAGTAGCATTTACTAATTGCTTCTAGAGCATGCATTGAGATTGCTCTAGGTGTGTATCCAGCAGAATTTAAACAGTATACTGCATGTTCTTTCTGCATAACTAACAGCTTCACAGGTGCTGAGGGGTTTATAGCACCAGCAGTTTGGCCTCAAAGTGGCTCTCAACCAGCTCAGGAAACTTTGGAAAGACAATTTAATTGTTCTCCTGCACATCTCCTACATTGTTATGCCATGTTGGCCTGACTTTGACATCGGGCTGGCCAGGGAGCATCTCACCTCTTCGGTGGCTGTTGAGAATTTCATCTGAACTTTCACAAGGACTGAAACAAGGTACTGGATTCTGATTTGCTATGTGCAGCCTCAAGAGCACTTGATCCAGCAGAAACTGGTTATGACTTGACCAGATCACGGTGCAGCCACCACTGGTACTGTTAAGCATGCATTGGAGGTGAAATGTTTGCTACCTGTTTGTTTCAAAAGCTGAAGTTTTCCTGGCTGGTCTGGCCGCTCTTCTGATGCCTGAGGGATCCAGGCTCATCATTTCTGGTAGAGGCGTCCAAGATGATGAGCCAAGTAACTGAGGTTACTGAATCTGTTTGCTCGGTCTGCTCTTATTTCAAAGGCAGCTAAGCTTGAATCCTGGCTGCACCTCTCTGGTGGGCAGATGTGTTCTCTGTCCACTTTCTTTGGAGGACAAAATCCAATTGTGAATATCACAGTCGATAGCTGTGTATTAGGTTTTCTTGGATGGAGAGACACAATCAACATCATAACATCTTCTCAACTAAAGGCCAGCTTGAGTCCTACATGCCCTTGGACGCTTTTGTATTTGCTGTAATGGCATTTGAAGCTTTTTGCGTTGTGATGGTGAGAACCCACCCTGTGTGCGGGGGCATTTTACAAAGGTGAACCTGAGAAATCGTTGATAGTCTGATGATTTCCACAGTTGGATGTTTTACTTCAGTTCTTCACTGTTTTCTTATTTTAAATATGAAATGCCAAAGTTAAGGGTTTAACACAATGATGAGCTTACTGTTTGGACTCAAACCCTCAGCTTCCAAAATGGTATGTCCTCCTCCATGCTTGCTGTGAGCCATAGTGGGTAACATCAGTGAGCTCATAGCTGAGCCAGCAATTCCTGCAGATATTAGTCCAAACACCACATTACTAAATACAAATTGGCAAACCTATGATCCCTCTTGACTATCCTCTGGTTTTCTTGAATTTAGTTGTTTGGGCTTTTTTAATATTGGTTAAGCTTTAAGGACAAGGCTTATGGTTGTGGCAGATCTTCATGTAAAGCTGCTGCAGCAATAACAACTGAGCTGTAAGTGCCTCCTTGCTAACAGGCGAGAAGAAATGGGAGCCTCATCAGTGGAGTAACCTCCTTGGTGACCTTTCATTACAGAATTTCCTTTGATTAAGTTTCCCAACTTCACTAGGATGACCTTGACCTCTCCAGACTTTTCCTTAGATACTGAGATGCCTTCATATTCCTCACCATCACCTCACTCCTCCTGATCCTGTGGCAGAGTAGCTTTGGACCTCCCTTAGATTTCTGGCCGAGTTCTAGTGGTGCTAAACGTGGTGACTTTTCTGTACAGAGAAATCAAAGCCTTTGTGGAGCTGGATGACCTGTTAAATCAACAGTTTAGAAGCAGACAGAGCCTGTGCAGAACCTGACTGGTAACAGTGTAGGATGAAATGCAGTTCAACTGTATTTATCTTGGGTCTTGCTGGGAGATACTGGTACATATGCTGAGGTCTCCCCTCATGCGGTACCCAGGTGATGTCATTTCTAGGGCTGGCTTAATTAAGCCCACACAAGTTACAAGCAGCTCTTTGGGGTGTGTTCTGTTCACCCGCTCAGACAGAACCAGCCTAAGCTGGAGCAGGATTGATCCAAACTCCGCTAACAACAGGCAAGTGGTCTTACAGCTGCATCAGCCTAAAAGAAAAATAGCAAGGCTTGATGGCTGTACCTTTTCAGTAAGTCTAAAGAAGGACTTTTGATTAACTGGTGCTGAACAGAAACACCTAGTTGCTAGTGGGGAACATGACTGGAGAGAA
The DNA here is from genome assembly GCA_025331215.1 of Actenoides lindsayi. Lineage (NCBI taxonomy): Eukaryota > Metazoa > Chordata > Aves > Coraciiformes > Alcedinidae > Actenoides > Actenoides lindsayi. Next base: position 18,441 of record WTSP01011709.1, on the reverse strand, counting down.
ACATTATCCTGGAAGGTGTCTAGGATACTTTCCAGAGCACCTGGGAACTCTGGTCAGCTAAAATAAAGTCAATGGAATTAATTCCCTTTCCCTTATCTCCATGTTCCACAGGCTAAAACTGACCTGTTGCAGCAGGCTGACTACCTCATCTCTTGGGGGAGGGGTAGAGTGACTGCTACCTGGTTAAATTTGGAGCAGCTCTTCTCAATTTACTCTTCAGCTGCAGAGAGAGTCTGCTTAGGTTTCAGAGCTTGAGTGGGAGACAAAGGGGGTTGTGTGTTACAAGGCACTTTCCCAACATACTTGCTGGCCTTAAGGGAAGGCGTCACGTCTGTCCAGAAGTGCTGCCATGCTGGAAGAGCGAGGAGACTCCTTTAACATTGGCATTTCCTGCAGGTTTCGTTGCATGGACCTTGCTTTTTCTGCAGTTTAGTTTATTTGCTTTTTTTATGCCACTGACCGGGGCTGCTTAGTAGCTCCTTTGCTGATATTTCCTCCTTCACATAATTCAGATTTGTGAGTTTATTATTCTCTTTTTCTTTTTGGTCTCCTGCTGCGCTTTAATAGAGCATGCTTGCCAGCCATGAAATCTGTATTGCCACCAGAAATGGTGCAAGGGTGGAACAAGTGCCCAGGGCAGGTTCATGCTCTCATGCCTGTGGATTAAGGGGCATGCTCGTCCCTCTTGGGAGGGGAGGTGTCGTGATCGTGTCAGCAGCGAGTCCAAGCTCCCTCGCATTCAAATTATGTGCTGGAAGGAGGAAGGGAGGGCGGATTGCGCTCGAATTTCTGCATCCTTTCAAAAGGAGAGTTTTGACATGCTCTCTACCTGGTAAAGCAACACACGTGCCTTTTCCAGAGAGCCTCAAGGTTGTGTAAAACCCCAAGTGGGTAAAGAAGGTGCAGCTTCCAGTGGCTTTTGGGGGTGAAAGCTGCATGAATGTGGCATGTGGAGGCCAGAGCTGTTGGCAGATTGCTGCATGTACGATGGGGATATCGTTCCGACAGGCGACTGCTGATGTGTCTTTGCTCAGAATGCAAGTTGCTTGGACTTCCCTTGAGAATGAAAGGAAGCAAATAGAGCTTTATTCCTCTTTGGTATAGCTTAAGCTGCTTATTTTTTGATAGACATAGTGATCAGCCATCGTGACCTGAATATAGGATGTCAAAGATTGCTAAAGAAAGTGAGTTTTCTATTGTTGAATCAAATAGCCTAAAATTAGCAAAGATGCTGGTTTAAAGGGTGTGTTGTGGGGTAAGTAGAAAGTAAAAACTTCTTGGCTACATTCCCCTGTAGGAATGTAAACAGTTTTTACTTCAAAATCCATATTCTCCATGATCTTTAGCTCAAAGCCGTGGGGTGACTGCGTTATAACATGTCCTTTTTCATTCTTCCCTTCTCATTTCTCAGCTTAATACAAAGACTTCCCATAACAGTTTTTCTGCTCCGGCTCTGCAGAAGCTCCCTTCATATCCCCACATTCTTTCTAATACTGTTTTTTTTTTCTTGACCTTCCCTGTTCCTGCTATTACTGTAAGTAATTTAAAGAACAAAATGTTTTCACTGAAATGGTTTAGCTTGTAACAAGTTAAATTTGGGGTTGTTTTGTTGTGCCTTTTTTTTTTCCTGTTACCTGCACCTTTCTCTCCCACACTTAAAATTCATCAAGGGGAGAAAACTTGTCAGGCAGACACATTGCGGGACTGTACTGAACAGCGTTGTTGTATCATGGTGGTGATCAAACAGCCTGGCTCCTCTGGGCCTTTGTATCCAATAAAAATTTCCAGCTTGGTCAAACACGTCTAAATCCACAATTTTCTCTTCCCAGAAAGCAAATTCTTAAGCTGGCTTTTAAATAACAAACTACAAAACAAACAAAATCAAAAAGAACCAACCAAACAAAAAAACAACAACAAAAACCCCCCCCATCGTGGTCTCTGTAGTAGTTCCAACAAATTGTTTTGCAGACCGTAGAAGTTGTAATGCAGGAACTGCCACAGCCCCTGGCTTTTTGTTTTGGGCATTTACACAGAAATGGAACCTAAATTTCATTTTGATAACACTCCCCTTGGCTACTGGTGTGGAAAGGCAGGTCTGAGGGTCACCACAGGCTGCTGTAAGAACTGCCCCAGAAGCTGCTGGTCTCAACTCCTCTCTGCCTGGATTTCTGTGCAAGTTTTAAAGCTCAAGGGGAAACAGAGTTGCTTTGGATGCCAAAATCTGAAGCTTAGCGCTGGAAATACCTGTTTGTTGTTTCATATTTAACTCCCGCTGGTCACAAGATTAAGGTGATGTTAAAAATAAATACCATGGCTTTCCAAATGAGGTAAAAGAAACCGAGTAACATCTAAAATGTGAAATGGTAATAAATTAAGGCTGAAAGTAAAGGGGGAGCATGAAACACACACCCTCCTTCTCAGACTGCTGAAGCCTGAGTGACATTTCCAGACAGTTCATACAAGCAAAAGCAAATCTTTGTCATCATCTTGTCATTTGAAGGCCCAGCTCTTTTTGCCTGGTGGGGTTGATTGCCCGTGTTACAAGATGCCTTAAAGACAGCAGCAAACTTGGACCTTTCCAGTCGGAAATGTGCTGTTACAAGCAGATAACTGTTGTACCCACAATAAAACGTGTCTGGTTGGGTGTGTGGGTTTTTTTAAACCATGTATTATATCAACAGTGGGGGGAGTTTGGAATCTGCAAATCCCCCCCAAATTCCAAAGGCAGTCCCTACAGGAGGAGGGGATTAGTGTGCTGAGTTACAACTCTCTAGCTCACCTGGCAGCACTTCTGGAGCCCCGTGGGTGTGGAACAGAACAAAGCAGCAAATGGAGAGGACATTCTCTATGGCCATAGGTTTTACAGACCCTTAGAGACAACTGGTTACTAGAGCAGGTCCTTCTGGCACAATGGTTTGGAGTTCTATTGATACTTGTCGGTTACTATGACTTTTTTTTTTCTTTTCTTTTCTTTTTTTTTTTTGTTTTTCCCCCCACCCCCTTCAATTGCATCATACCCTTAAAAAAAATGGTGGTAAGTGAGAGCTCTGCATGCTTTGGAGTTTGTTTAATCTCCGCTTCAGTCTATACAATGCACAAGTCATAATGTTAACACTTTCTTAAAACCTCTTCATTCACGTTCACGACTAATTTGGATTTCAGTTTGCTGTTTTTAATCTTTATTTGGTCTACTCTTGTACTTAATTTTTTCTGTTGGTCTGTTGCCCTCCCCCCAACCCCCACCCCCCAGTTTCGCTGAAGTTTCGGTTTTTGTCTGTACTGTACTGGGGATGCTTTGCCAGCAGTTAACTGGCTGACCAGGGTACTAATGTAGCACAGAAAAGTTCTCCTCAGTCTGATTTTATCTCTATTGGTGTTATTAGATGGGAGAGGGACAAACGGTGCTGATCATACACCGTATCATCTGAAGTATTCTAACAGGCATTTTTGTTGGAGCTTTCTTAGGAAAACACCCAACGGCAGCCTTTATAGATGTAAAGCCTTTTTTTTTTTTTCCTTTTAACCACACAAAACTGCTTATCTGAAAGAGGCATCTAAATATTTTCACAGAGAAGGAAAACTGGTTATTTTGTAGCGAGCGAGAGCTTGTATGTCAGTGGTGCAGTTCCATAGGTCTGAAGTCCATCCAAACAAACTCTCAAAGATGTCGATGACACTTGTTAGAAAGCTGGGACCCCCCCCACCCCGAGCAAGTCTTGCAGCAGCATGGCACCAGTGGCTGTCCCACCCTGGGGTGGGGGGACAGCACCAGGGGCTCACTGTCTGTCCGAGGCTCAGCGCAGCTTCTCGACAATCTTTTGGCATCCAAAAGATGCTTGTGGCAGGAAGTTGTAGATTGACTCTACCGTGCTTTGTGTTCCAGTACCTGATGTGTCTCTGTATCTCCACTGTATATACAACAGCACATTGATGTCTGGTTGTCCCGACTAGTCCTAGTTTTCTCTGTACCTTGTCCGATAGTGACTGTTGCTGGTAATGGACTTCTGTGGACACTGGTGTGTCATTAGTATGTTAATTTGGCTGTAAAGCTCTTGGTTTGTGGTTAGTTCTTTATTTTCTTTTATTTTTTTGAAATATTTTTTTTTGTTGCCGGTCACTGTCTGTGCTAGCGGTGGCTTTGCCTTATCCGTTGCCGTGAAGGTACAGGTGGAGTAATGTCCTCCTCGACTGACATTACTCCCAGCGTGTGCTCATGCGGATGCCTACACTGTTAAGACTGTAATTTCCATAACTGCTTCATGTGCACTAAGCACCCTTGTGGAATCCTGCTGAGAGTTTCTTAAAGACTTCAGTGAAAAAAACCAAAAACCAACCCAATGGCAACTGCTGAGTGCCAAAAACAGCAGGTCCTGAACTTGTGTCCGCCCCTTCCTGTCCCGTCCCCCCCTCCCCAAATAAATACTCCTACAGGTGCTACTTTCTGGGTTGATTTTCTTTGTGCTGCTGTTTAAATGCTCTTCTGTCTTTCGTGCTGCAGCTTGGGAGCAAAATAAGGTGTTTTCTAATTTAAAGGAAAAAAAGCTCAATTGGTCATGAAAAAGCTAATTACTCATTGGCAGATTTTTCCCTCAATTGTTAAGAATAATTTTGAGAGACACAGACAGAACAATGCTGTCAGTCTTCCATCGCTGAAGTCTGTTGTGTCTGGAGGTGTTACAACCCCCTTCCCTCCCCGGCTTTCCCTGCGCTCTGTCGGACGCACACACGGGGACTCTGCTTGGCTGCTCAAGTCAAGCATCACACCTCCCACCTCCTAACCTGGCTTGTTCCAATTAGGCTTGGAGAAAAATGGACAGTGCAGAGGTGGTGGCATCTACAGGGGGAGCTGAGCACATGGTGTATATACCATGGTGGGTATGCTGGTAATTACCCATCAGCAGTTGAAGAATGGCTTAAAAAAAAAAAAAAAAAATCAATACAAGAAAACACCCAGCAGGATTTTACAACTGAAACGTTGGTTTGTCTTCTCATCTATTTGAGATTGAACCACTGGAACTTGGGGACAAGATGAGTCTGACCATATTGCAACAATCTGTCCGCTACAGTTGCAGTTCTTCATGACAAGCATTGCAAGTGTTAACTAAAAACCATCGAAGCAAACATACCAGCCATTAAACCTTGAATCCAGAACAATAACTCCATGAATCTTTGCACTACCGGGTGGAATGGCCTTGAACGCTGTAGATAGATCGGGTTGCTGCGTGCGGCTCAGCCGGGGCACGGGGCAAATGCTGACACTCTTCTTCTTTCTTTCCTTTCTGTGTCTCTCCCTGGATCACACTGGAATTTGTGCTGCAGATGATGAACCAGCTGGGCCAATGTAAGTGCAGTATAAGAAAAAATGTATCACTAAGTTTGATCTGGGGGTTTTAAGGGACAGGATCAATATTAGGTGTGATATTACCAATGGTGATTGACCCTTGGGTGGGTTCATTGTTAGCACTGGAGTAAAGAAAAAATGGGTTTTGTGAGGGCCTTCCTGGAAAAAGCAAGTTTTCAGATGCTATTGAGCTAAATGGTGCAGTGGTTGCACCTGAGTGATTTGAGCCATCCAGAAGGACCTGGACAGGCTGGATTGGGGTGGTTGTGTGTGTGTGAGACAACATCCTGAGGTTCAACAAGGCCAAGTGCAAGGTCCTGCACTGGAGTCAGGGCAGCCCTTGGTGTGAAGGCATCAAGAGCAGCCCTGTGGAGAAGGACTTGGGGGTGCTGTGGACCTGTTGGAGCTGGGCCAGAGGAGGCCACAGCAATGCTGGGAAGGCTGGAACCCCTCTGCTGGGAGGCCAGGCTGAGAGAGTTCAGGTTGTTCAGCCCGGAGAAGAGGCCTTTCAGGACTTAAAGGGGCTTGTCAAAAAGATGGGGACAGATTTTTGAGCCTGGCCTGTTGGGACAGGACAAGGGGTGATGGTTTAGTTTAAACTTTTAATTCTTTCTTCCTCTAGGAAAACCAATTCTACAAACAATCATAAAGATAAAAACTTACGCCAGAGAAACACAAATTAAAACAGCTCATCACGTAAGTAAGTATTGACTTGCACACCTCTCCGGAAGGGTCAGGCCAAAGCCCTTCTCTCCATAGGGGTTGGGTGCACAAACAGAACCCCTCCGACTTCTTAAAACGTTCATAAAAGCTGCTTGGGGGCTGCCATACTGGGGGGTATCAAAAAGGGGTTTTGCCTAAAGTCTGCAGGCAGTTTAATGATCTTGTTGAGCTCTACTTAATCATTGCTATCGCTAATTAAAAACCAAACACCAACCCCTTCCTCATTCACTCTTAAAATGTGAAGCGAACGGTGGTCGGGAAGCTGCTGTCTGCATTTTCAGCCCCAAATGGCTGTTGGTTTGCACGCATGTTGTGGCACGGGATGGTGAAAGCGCTGCCGGGCATTGACTAGCACCTTTTCTTGTTTCTTTTTTAGAGCTTTAAGTTTCTGAGAGACTGATGGCAATAGGACCTGCTAAATTTAAGGGTTGGAACTCTTGGTTCTAGAACTCCAGTTCTGTCTGATTCGAGTTTTCTTTTCCTTTTTTTTTTTTTTTCTTTTTTTTTCTTTTGTTTTCCTTTTCAAGTGAGCAACGATATGACTGTCTAACGCATGCCTTATTTAGCCTCTCCTGTAAGGATGACCTAGTCAGATAAATTTTAATAATGCTTCAGTGTAGAAGGTGTAAACTATTTTGGGCTTGATGTGCTGTGAATGTTGCTTTTTTCTTTTTCTTTCCCTTTTTTTTAATTTTTTTTTTGGCTTCCCCCCCCCCCCCTTTCTTCTATTTAAACATCAGTAGAGTCGGTTCCCGCATGCGCCAGTTGGATTATTTTTTTTTACTTCCTGTAGCTGTTTCCAATTGGCAAAGCTCTCAAACGCACCGCTGCCATCTAGTGAGACTTTTGTAAAGTACAGCGAAACTGAAAAAATTATATATACAGTATATATTTATATTTTGGGGGAGCGGGGTGGGTGG
>WTSP01011709.1:0-11357 GCA_025331215.1 Actenoides lindsayi | reverse complement strand
CGCGCCTCCCGTGTGGGAGGTGTTGGAAAAAGTAGGGAAAAGAAAAAAAAATTTTATGTATTTTTTATTTTTTTTTTTGGGGGGGGGGGGGGGGGGGGGGGGGGAACCAAAAGACAGTAATCGTGTTTCATTTTGAAGCTGCTGATATTCATTCCTTACTGTACGTCTGCAAGATGAGAGAATTACACTGTCGTGGTACTTTAGAGAAGTAATATAAATTGAAATTATCTTAAGGGCTTAACCTATAGAGAGAGACTTGGGTGTCCTACAATCAGGCTTCAAAAGCTGGAAGGGTTTGATGTGGTGGTGGTGGAATGCAGTTGAAAACAGAAAAAAACAAACCTTCAGTTTATAAATATATATATATGATTGCTTTTTAAGTGATTTTTTTTTTTTGTTAACTCATGTAAATTCTCAAATCCTTTTGCACTGATGTGTTCAACATTCTTGTACATTCAATTCAGGCAAACTTTTATAATTTTCTTTTTTTTTGTTTGTTTGTTTAAATGATGAAATGTTACAGCATGGTGATATTCTATGCAACTAGTTATACTCTTTAGTTTGACACTGTAATTTCTCATGATTTAAAGATTGTAGTAATAGACCTAACAGGGTTCTCATGATGTGCGTAACTGTAGATGCATGAACTTGTGTTCTGTGTATTTGTTGAAGTGCAATGATGTATAAAAAGTGGATTCACATGTTTTTAAAAATAAAACACTGACCAAAAAACAAAAAAAAAAACCACAAAAAAACCCAAATCAACCCACTGTGTGAGACTTTTTCAAATATTTAATCCCCCTTAAGCTTGTGTATCCCAAATGCTGGGTGGCCTGGAGTGTGGATTCCTGAGGTGAGCAGCTGGTATTTCTCAACCTTCTGTGAGTTTTTTCAATTCCTTCTCCACATCTTCCACAAAAGCTGGGAAGTTCTGATCCATAAGACAGAGGCGGATGAAGGGGCCCAGCTCTTGTGCCTGCCAGGCTGTGTGATGATAGGCAAGGGGCAGCTCCCCCCTCTTTCTCAGCACGGACTGCGAAAGGAAAACACAAAGGGGTTGCACTCGGCCACAAGCCATGGGTTTTGGAACAACACAGCTGCCTCTGAGGCTTTCTTCCATGTTAAATAAAGGTGCAGCTGCCTTGTCATTAATTCTACTTGAATATTTCATTTGGGTATGATTTCTGTCTGTAAGGTTTTCTAGCTTCAATTCCGGTAACGCTTTGAATTCTTGCAATTATTTAAACCAGAAATGACAATTTCTTGGGTAAAGTGGCTTCCTCCTGAATATCCATCTCATGGGAGGAAAGAATCCTAGCAGCAGCATCTGTGCTGCCACTTGAATCCTGTACAGATAATCAAGTGTGCGGTACTGAGCAACAGGTCTCTTAGAATTAGGGGGCTTTTTAAGAGTTAAAACATCCTTTTTGTGCCCACTTAACTGCCTCCCACAGCTCCCCCCCCCCCACCACCTTGGTGGTGGGTGAACCATGTACATCGTGTCACTTTGCCACCTCAAACATTTTGTGCTGAGGTCAAGGAGGCCCCAGCTGCCTCCCAGCATGCATAGGTCCATCTACTCCACCAAGGAGTCTGTGGAATTTGTTAGGAATTCAAGCAAGAGCCAGATGAATGTGTACAGCAACTACGGGCCTTGCTGGCAGAAAGCTTTGTTTGAAGCTGGTATTGTGCTTCCGCCTTATAGGGGGGTCCCAGAACAGCAGTTTTTAGAAGCTAAGTCATTTAGAATGTTGGTGTTAATTTACATTTCCCAGCATTGCCTCTTAAAGTAGAGATCGGTCATGAAAAATACAGTTGCCAAAGGCAAACTGCCTTCTTTGATCGCTCTTGCTGGTGTGTTGTACAAGGACAAGTTGGGAATTGAACAGCAGGATGTGTCATACAGCTCTGACTGCTGAGAGTAGAGGGAGCTCTGCTCTCTGAAAAGAGAGGTGCTTAAAAGGCTTTTTTTTGGGGGGGGGGGGGGGGGTGGGGGGTGGTTTAAGAGATGACAGATTTGTAATGGGGAGTGTGGGAGTTGTCCTTTACACCACTGATGAAAGGCTGCCTCTGAATATGGCCTCTGGGTATTTGTTTACTCTTTGTGTGTTCTTACACAACTGGAGTAATTACACCATGAAATACCTGCCTTTGCAGCTTATTTCTAAGCTCCAGCCCATTACACCAGAGCCAATGGGTTTGCTGGGATAGATGATGGCAGCATGCTGTTCAGTGAAGCTGTTTACCAGATGTTTACAGAATATGAGATTGTTTGCACTCTCCCTGTGCCTGAGAGGCTCAGTTACAGCATCTCAACATTAGATGATTATTATTATTTTTCACCTGCGCTAGCTGTGTTACAGATCTTCTTTCTCCAAGGCTTGTACAGGAATCTGGTAAAGGCTCATCTGGCTGGAAAACACCAAATGCAAATGAGGGCTTGTTACCAAGCAGAGGGTGGGAATGTGCGGGAAGGGAAGCAGTTCCATTTTTAGAGGTAAAGAGGACTAGAACGTGCTTTGCCAAAAACCACTTTCTTTACCTTTCATCCTTTGCTTTAGCTTAGGAGGAAATGAGAACAGCCTAAACTATAGGTAATCTGCTTAAAGTTAAACAACCAACCAGACTTGAAGAGCAGCTGTTGGAAGGTCTCCCACATGCCTTCCTGAAAATGATGTGAGTCAAGCTGGCAATGTTTACATTTAACAATTAGTCACCTTCAGAAATAGTTCTCTGCCTTTGCCTTTTCCATTTACCTTAGGCTGTTGTTTTGGAGAAAGGGAAACATTCTGTTCGTACCCTGAAATCACTTGTAACTGTGTCAGGCTCAAATCGATACGACTGCGTATTTACAATTATTAACGCTGAAAACCGAGCAGGTAAACACAGCAGGAACACAATCCCTGGGTCCTTAAGTGGCTCTGAGCATCATTTTTTCTTACCTTGTTCAGTTTATTTGAAACTCTGCCAGGTGCTTCCCAGTAATCTGAGTCCTATGATCCCATGAAAAGTATATATTAATTTTGGTGTTTAATGACCTCTTGGAGGCCAAACCGAAGCTCTGAGAGATGTTACCAAAAGCCGAAGGAGCTGAAACTGCTTTTTTGAGCGCTGTTCTGTTACCTTGTTGCTTATTTTTCTGTGTGTATGTTCTCGCTTACTTACTCTGTATAGTCCTGAGGTGTTTGGCTCAGTGTCCATCTCTTGGTTTTCACCATGACCCAGCTGACTGAGACTCTGACGGAGCTGCTGGCTTTGGTCCTCCTCTACTTCCACAGGTACGTATTCTGCAAGCTTCTGAACGCAACTGCAGCAGTGTTCCAGCATCTGTTCTTTTGAGTCGCCCCGGAACTGTACGCGAAACATGCGGCATTCGTTCTGCTCCAAAACCAGAGAAAAATGAAATGCACTGGGAAGCCCCCTCAAGCTGTTTTGATTTAATTAAAATCCTGTGTTAGTTAGGAAGAAGGCTTTTTGGATCACTGCACCAACTCACAAAAAAAACCCAGCAACCAAAACCAAAAAACAAGTTTTCTCTGCTCTATTTCACACACACACCCCCCACCCCCCCCCAGCTGCTCAACCAGAAAACTGATTCCCAGTTTAAAAAAACCCCAAGAAAATGGTAAGTGAGCAGGGCCACATGTCAACTACTTAAAGGTCCACCCAAGGGAACAAACCTCACCATGATGATAGAATTTTTCTATGTATAACAGGGAAATTGAAGTTTTTATCATTGCTGCAAGTAGTATCCTATAAGGATATGCCAGCTCTGAATGGTTATCTGTGACAAAAAAATGACATGACACTAAATAGTAAACTCTGGAATCCGAACTAGAAGTTCTAGGAACTGTATGTTCCTGTCTGCATCAAACCCAGCCAGACCTACCTCCCAGTATAGGTGGTTCGGCTGTACCATAATAGGTATTTTTTAAAGTAGATGAGGTCCAGCAAACTGCCCTGAAAATGGAGGGGTGAAGAGTCTGTCGGGTTTGATAAGTTTGTCCTGAGTGTCTTAGCTGACATAAGGCATGTACAGCTTGAATACTCTTCTTTTAGGAGTGAATTAATGGGATTTTCTGTTTGATCTCAAAATTCTAAATTTAAAACACAGTTAAAAGTACTAGAAAAGAAGTGATTTTTTCCTTGGACTGACCCAGATTATTTGAGTCTTCATCTTTCTGAGATTCCCACGTCAAAACCACTTTTTAAATGAGTTGACAATGCTGCTCAGCTGCTGGTGACACATACAAGGACGTCTTTCACTTCAAAGAGTTTGGTCTCAAAGACAAGCCAGGTCTTCAGGACAGCCTGTATGTTTACACGTGTGTTATTTTAAGATGCTTGTACTGCATAAAATGATTTTTTAGGGCATCGTAAGCATAAAAACTTGTCTTGGTGCCTTTTAAAGGGAAAAACATCAAAACAGTTAAAATGGCAGCACTTGTTTTACCAGGGCTCGATTACATTTCTTCTAATTAACTAAGATGTGAACTTAACTGGGGCAGCTTCACATAAGCCAGAGCTGATTTGTGGCTGTGCTGGGCTGCTGAGTTCTCATTAAAATGACAAAAAGGCAACCTAGAGCCTCATTTGAGTTCCTTTTGTAGACCTTCAAAGAACACTTGTTCTAGTTACCCCTACGCTCCCCAAATCAATGTTCAGTCAGAGCAATTTGTATTGCCCTCTGCTTTTTCATTTTTTCAGACTGGGGTTTATAAACCAATTGGCTGAAAATTAAACATTTTTTTCCTTTATGGAAAGAGTGTGAGCTCTTAAATTCTGCATCTGAGAGGTACGGCTTCAGAATTAGATGTTTGTGAGCTTTACTTGAATAAAATTTCCACTAGTACAGCTGAATTTCAGTAGAGATCTGCAATAGGTACCTTCTCGAGGTGGCTCGCTCTCGTTGGCACAGAAGCTCTATATACTGACAGCATTTAAGGAGTTACTTCAGCTACAATTTGTAGGTTATAAAGTAGAGAAACTGCAGGAAGGGACCACTGCAGTGATGCTAAATCCCATTTAAGTCATGTGAATTGATGGTAAGTAAACATATAGATGCACCAGATTCACTTAAAACTCTTAATGTGCTTCCTTTTGCTGAACTGTCCCTCAGAGCTTCATTCATGGTTGCAACGTTGGTTTTGCGTGGCTTGTGAGATGCAGCAGAATCTCTTAACGCTGTGCTGGGGAACTGGTTCTGTTAATGGTAAAGGAAACTTTCAGGGGAGAACACCAGAGTATCTCTGAATACTTGAGGTGGTTTTACGCCTTAATGGTTCTGTGAATGGGGCAAAGAGTTAACACTGTCTCTAGCACCTACTGCAGATGGGGTTCATCATCTTTTTCCAGAATGCCTGTTTCTAACTTCATGATGAATTCTCTCGTCAAGTAGAGGTAGTTCAACTGAGTCGGCTGAAACAACAAAGACTAGAGACTATCAGGGGAGAAAGGAGAGCTCTTCTCAATTCAATCAGGCTTTGTTTCTGAAAAACCTGGCAAGTGCTCAGTATAGACAAATAAGAAACTTCTCAGAGTTCACCTCAGAACGAAGAACACAGAGATTTAGACATCAGCTGGTAACCAGCAAGTGTCATTGAATTATTTAAAGGCTAACCAACTGCTTTTCATGAGATCTGAGGGGAAGACCAGAAACAGGTCCCTTTCAAATGCCTCAATCACCAGCCTGCTGCTACCATGCCAGGTGTCACAGGGGCCACAAAATGGATAAATAATTGTTTTGATAGCTTGTTTGCTAAAGTGAAGTATGACTCCTACATAACGTGTTTCTGTATGTGTAAGAGAAGCGCTTCATCTTTTTATTTGTTAGCCACGGCAGAGAGATTCTAAAATAAATTACGGTCTGGCTGGTTGAGTACTTAACGCTCAGAAAGGGGTCTAAAAGACCTGAATATTAGCAGTTACAAAAGGTGTTGAGATGATGCAATTCATTCTTAATATCTAGAGTTAAAAAACCCCACTTTTATATAGACAATTTTACAGTACCTCAGAACTCCTGGTTTAATTTATCAAATAGGTAAGAGCTCCAATAGTAAGAACTGTGTTAGGAATAGGAAAAAGCAACTCAACGTACCTTGGACTGTGCCCGAAGCAGCAGGCAGTCTGCTCTCTTTACTATCTTCAGCCACTTGTGGGAATCGATTAATGAAAAGCCTTCCTGTAATAAGGCAGGACATAAATTACTCGCACGGCAAATGTGCAACGCTCAGAAGCGCACGCTTCTGTCATGTGCTTTAACCCCTAGTGAAGATAGTCCTCTGCGTACTTAGAACTTTGGGATCTGTCAAACAGTTGCCTATATGTAATTTTTACCACTCTAGGAATTAAATCTGAATCTGTAGCTCCATTAACAACACAGTGTTAAGGTACATTCTAATTTCCTTGTATATTTGTGTGGTACGAAAGTCTCCCATGAAATGCAGAATAAAACAACTGCAGCAGTTTTAAATTTTTCTGCATCCCCTGAAGTTGCCCGAGAGGGCAGCAGAGGGCAGGCAAAGCTGCAGGAAAGAGACAGCAGTTGCTTTATCCAAGGCCCAGAGAGAGATTTTCTCCAGATGGAATTCAGGTAAACAAGCAGCAGCCTGGATAACTTGATGAAAATGCTTTTTATACTCCAGGTGCATTAACTGTCAGTCTCTTCAAACAAGACAGACTGCTCAGCATTCTGTAAAAACACCCCCAGGAAGCTGAAAACATCATGTAAAAAATGGCAAGGCAATGGACTGTTTCTCCCAAGGTATTTCCTACAGGCTGCCATACAGTTAGTTAGTGAAGTCGGGGCGGGGGGGGGGGGGAGTTAAAATCAGGGAGGAAATTACGTACCTGTTTTCTCCGAACTTATAATGCTTTTGGCTTTTTGAATAGGCTGCTTTTCATAGGTGTCCTAAGGGTCAAGAACAAGAAGCCACGTCCCTCCTGGGCCACCAGCAGCGTGGTTTTCCCAGAGATACTATCCATCTTATGCTGGTCCAAGCTGGGAAACCATCTGCCGTTTTATTTTGGTACAAGGAATCGCCTCAGTAAGAGACGTGCTGGCACTGGCTTTATAGTGGCATCTGGATCCTCAGAGGGACAAACGGCTGAGGTTAGGAAGCTAAAAGAGCGTGGCACCAGCAGAACGCTTCTAGAATAACCAGTAGTGCTTCCCATGTCTTATTTCCAGTTGCATTGTGGAATATATCACTTTGAAATTTGGCTGAGGACATTCCTGGCTGTGGTGGAGTATGACAACTGCTCATGCTTAGCGCTTCCAACCAGAGGGAGGTTCTCCACTGCCACTTGGTTCCCCTCTTGATTCTGCTGCCAAGCCCCAGGATGCTGTGAGCAAAGCGATTCCAATATCCCATTCCTTCACTAGGCTGCTTGAACTTGGGGCCACTTGTGCTTTCTCTTTTCATTTCTAATAGTTACCAGGTTTATTTACACATAGCTGTTCCCATATTAAGTCTATTTTTATAGTGGTTTTCCTTTCACTGCAAGATGTTGGTTGAATAAATGTTTTCTCTCTAAAATAATAGCTGTTTTCAAAGAAATCATAAAAGGCAGCCGATGTTTAACTTCCCTACCGTTTTATTGGTGTTCCCCAGCTTGTCATCCTTTGATATGTCCTGTTTTGGAGGTAAAGCAAGCTGGAAAAAGACAGCATCTTGGAGTTTTTATTTATATACTCCTAATTATTCAACTCCGAGACCCAAATTTGATTAAGTGAGATTTAATTTACTTCAAGTTTAATTAACTGAAGAACAAAGCAGGAAGTATTCCCTTTTCTCTTGCACCTTTGGGTGATTGGATGTTGCCAAGCAGAAAGAAATGACTAAGAATAGCTAAAGCAAACAGAAGAGCAATAAACCAGACCTGATTTGGCAGAAGCGAGCTACCTGAAGGAGACGGGATGTTTTAGGTGAACTCGGGCCTCAAATGTTTCCCTTTTGGAGAGAAACAGCAGTGCTTTTCTAAGTCCAATCATTAACATTCATTCATGAAGATGCTGTATTAAAGGAAAACTGTTGCATACATCTTGGACAAAAAGATAAGTCTCTCGGGAGGAGGACCCTGAGAAGAATTAAGCTGAGGCAGAGAATAAAGCGAGACATTTCCCAAATCTTTTGGAAGCAAGCAAGACATGACCACAGCTCGCGTGAGGCAGAGAAGCCAATAATGCTGGTCCAGCCTTACACCCACCTAGTCCGTTAGGAACTGGGAAATAGTTTTGTTCTGATTTTACATTTCAGAATTCATAAAGCTGCTGGATAACGAGGCCTGTGATCTATGCTGGAAAGTATTGCGTGTTATTTATGAATATTTTTATTATTGTATCATCTAGAAACCCTGTGGTGCTAAGCAACAGAGGAACACAGGAACAGATGATCTGTTTTATGTTAGGCTGTAAGGCCTTTAGGCAACCCCATCTTATCAAAAAATGAATATATATTTCAGAATTGTTAGTTGTGTAACAGTTCAGCTATGCTGGCTTGCAGCAGTTAGCTTGGATTCGCTCGTTCTTCATGAGACAGATGTTTTCCAATGAAACAGAACTGTGTAGAAACAACAGCTTAGGAACAAAAACTTCCTTTTTGCCACAGACATTATATAATCTGCCCTTAAATTACAACCAATATTAAAACTAAAAAAAAAAGCAAACAAACAAGAGAAACCAACAGAACCCCAGCATGCCACACATCATGGTGCCTTTGCAGGGTGAAAGAAGAGATTTGGAGAAAGCGCTTTCCTGGGGAAGGGTCGGATGCTCCACTGCTCTGAGCGCCCCACCTGCAAGCTTCTGCAATGCTGCACAAAACCAGTAGGGATGGTTAAATAACATGGCATTTTCCCCAGTCAGAGACAGGCGCTGCCCAGTTACTGTGTTGTCCTGTCTGGAACTCCACACCATGGGTCTGAGGATGTCAGGTACAGTGAGAAAGCTTCTCAGAGATCATATTTACCATCTAGGTTTAAAGTATGATTTGTTAAGTTATAAATACTGACATTTTTGACCTCTAATATTCTAGGGGCTCTTATTATTTAATATTTATACTGAGTAACACCTTGTTTATTCTTAGATGTGAAGTATTTGGCAACACATGGTAATATTATTTCCAGGAATGTACACAATGTGATTAATATATCTGATAAAAGCCTGCAACAGAATAGAAATAGTGTAGCTGAGAAGATTGTTATTATCTCAAGAGACAAGAGAAATAAGGCCGTGAAAGCAGACAGCCTGAAAAAACCTTGTACCTTATGTTCAAGTATTACATGAAACACTAAAGAATAGAGAAACCTGAGATACTTAAGCAAAGTTGGAAAACCAGAAAACTTAAGCAAAATTGGAAAAATGTCTTTACAAGAAAGTATTTCGATGCCAGCCTCTTTGATACTTAGTTACTAACAGGTTATTATAATAAGAGAAATTGTGTATGCTTGAAACTTGACCTATAGATTACAAATGAAATGCTTCCATTTATCTGAAAAATACCAACTTTTAACTCCCTGCCTTCCCGAAAAAGAATGTGAGTTGCCATTTTATACTTTTTAAATTATAAAACTACTTATTCTATTAAAAATATTGCAAATTCTTCCTTTGATTAATGACTGTAGAATAAAAATGTACTTCCAGCTTAGTTAGAAGTTGTTACAATTAAACTTTGGAACATAATTCCAGTCAAATCTTCATTATTACCATGTAACACACTTAGACGTAGAAATTTTCCTTACTTGTCTCTTTTTCCAAGATCTAAATAAGGCCACGTACATTAGTTTTTAATTCCTGCAGTGTGAGAAAACTGAGTCGACATGACAAAACCCAATAATCTCTGAACATGACAGCTTGGAGAGTAGGGGGGAAGCAGTAAGCTGTCCCTGCAAAAACTTCCAAGCTAAGTGTCAGCATCCAAACGCGTCACGTTGGGAAGATGAGAGCGTGGCAGGAACCATGTGCTCCACAGGCTGTGTGTAACTCAGATCGCACTGTAAGCATTAAGCTGCCTCAAATGAATCTGCAACACAGAATAGAGGAAGTGGGAAGAGGTGAAAAGCCAAAAAAAACAACCCCAGCCAAGGCAGACAGACAGCAAATTGGTGTAAGGAATAAAAGGATGTTAAGCTCTGTGTTATCTTTTTTCCATGCAGTTATTTTTTACCCCCAATCTCCTAGAAGCCTGATCTTAAATCTTGCTATTAAGCTATTTGATTGTGGGAAAAAAAGGCAGGAGGGTTGAACTCATTAAGCAGAGTGCTCTGTCTCTACAGAGGCAGGAAAGACAAATGAAGCAGCAAACATGGGACTTGGAGACATCCATGCCCAGGGGAGTCAGCCACCCACGAGTGTCTTTTGCCGACGTGCAAAGCGTTGGGCGCAGGAGCACGTGCTGCCAGGTGTCAGTTCTCGTGAAAGAGTTCCCCCAGCTGGGTACAAACTACCAGCCCTTGAAGGAGCAAATAGCAAAGAGAAGTCCCTAACACAGAACAAACCTTGATAGTTCATAGTGAGACACTGGAAACTTATTTTTTCCTGAACTACACTTTACAAGAGTGACACTTGACCAGGGAGGGACCTATGGAAGTGAACTGGATGCTCGTGGGTTTAGCTGACTAAATAAAGCTAATCAGGGCATCCTGTTAATAAGTCAAGGGAAGCAATTTCTTCTTTAATTCCTGATGCAAAATATAGGCTTCCTAGTTCAGTACCATAGGTCAAAGTCTAACTTTAGGATAAATATATTAATAGATGTCACTACTCTTTGAAAACTAGTTGCTGGGTCTAGAAGAATTGGGCCAAGAGAAAAGTGAAGAACAGAACCCTTTAAACCCCTTTCCTGCTCCCAATCACCAATATATAATCATTATATACCAGTACAGGTGTACATTATGCACTGGTACAGGTGAGGGGTTGACCTGCTGGAAAGCAGCTCTACATGGGAGGATGTGGGAGTCCTGGTGGACAAGTTCATCATAACCCAGCAGTGTGCTTGTAGTCAAGAAGGCAAGTGGTCTCATGGTCTCCTGGGGTGCATGAAAAAGAGCGTGGCCAGCAAGTCGAGGAAGGTTCTCCTCCCGTCTATTCTGCATCAGTGAGGCCACCTCTGAAGTATTCTATCCAGCTCTGGGCTCCCCAGTTCCAGAGAGACAAGAAACTACTGAACAAAGTCCAGCAGAGGCTGCAAAGATGCTGAGGGGACTGGAACATCTCTGTGCTGAGGAAAGGCCGGGAGCCCTGGGGCTGTTCAGCTGGAGAAGAGAAGCCTGAGAGGGGATCTGATCAATGCTGATCAATAGCTAAAGGGCCTGTGGGGGGCAAGAGGATGGGGCCAGACTCTTGTCAGTGGTGCCCA
>WTSP01011708.1:47927-63539 GCA_025331215.1 Actenoides lindsayi | reverse complement strand
CCGGGGGGTTTGCGCCTCCCCGGGTGCGGCGGCGGCCCCTCCGCTCGCCCCTGCCGGCCGGCACCCCCTTCGCGGGGTCGTCTCGGGGGGCCGGACCCCGCTCTAGATGGGATAAGCTGTAAACATGTTTAGCTTTGAAGGGGATTTCAAAACAAGGCCCAAGGTGTCTCTCGGAGGAGCGAGTAGGAAGGTAAGGAACGGCGCCTGTCTGTCTCCGCGTTTGTCTGTGTCGGGTTCCGTCGCCCCTCGCCCGCCTTGCCTCCTTCTATTATCGCTGTTTTTACCTTTGGGCCTTCAAAAATGGGAGCAGCTATGACTAAGGTTTAATAGAGGGGGGGGGGAAAATCCTGCCCTCCTGATGATGTGTTTATCTCTGGTCTCCTTGGCTCTGTGTATGTATGTATGTATGTGTTTTAAATCAGGCCCCACGCCCCCTCCCAGGCTTTTACTGTAGTAAGGATTGTGGGAAGCGAGGAAATGTCTCCTTAGCTCGGCCCCCCGGCAAGCAGCCCGGTTTGTGGTGGCTGGCGGTGCCTGCCGAACAGTTGGTCTCTGGTTGAAGGAAGGACGGACGGACGGACTCAGGAGACCTCTTGTCATTTCTTTCCGAAGCGAAAGTCTCGCGTGGGTCCCCCTGGCTGGAGGGACGGTGGGGAACAGCCTTGCCCAAGTCGAGATCAATGCGGGTTGCAGGGGGAGGCTTCACCCCGGTGAGGAAGGGTTGCCGGGTCACAGGTTTAGCTTTTCCGTCTATTTGTCTTCTGCAGGGTGAGCAGCAGTTAATTGTTGTACCAGACTAGCGAATCTCCTTGTCTTTATTGACGGAAAAGAAGCAAACCGGTTTATTTTAGATCGTGCTGATTGGACAAGATCAGTCAAGCACCGAAGGGCACAGAACTACCGAAGAACAGGAGAAAGGGCAAAGTGTTTTTAGAAACGGCCTGATTACTTCCCTGCTAAAATACCGTGTTGTCATTGGACTTGACTGTGTGGGAAGCTAATGAGTGTGTTTTTATTACTATTTCTGAATATTAATAGGGGTAAAAATAAGTTCTTGTTACTGTGCACTGTAAGCAGGTTCAGTTTTCTGAAACTTTTATTAAAGTTTTGCAGTACAGTTAGGAAACTTAAGATAAAACACTGCACTATGTGGTATTAAAATCACAGCGAAGTTTGCATTTTGGTGTGGTGTCTTACATGACTTACTAAAGAGCATTTGTAACAGAACTGTATTTAAATAGTGCAGCTTTTCATCTGAATCATCTTCTGTTTATCTTAAGCCTACATTTATATATATATATATTTACCTTAATGAACTTCTGTTCGTTAGACTGCATATAATGGCATTACACGAGGCAAAAATACCATAAATATTCCTCAGCTGAAGTAGGAATTGGCAGAACATGCCTTGGTCCTAAGCTGTACACTTCAGGTGCTTTGCATGTTTTGACACTGACTTGCTAATAGTGTTACTTGCAGAACGTGTTTCCTTCTACAGAAGTAAACAACAGTCAAAATACTTTTTTTTTTTTTTTTTACATCTACCAATTTATTAATGAAAATTTAGCAGAATCCCATCTATTTTCATTATATGGGGCAAACTTGTCGATGTTTCACATATGTTCATTTCCAAGGGCAAATATTACAAAGGTGAAGGAGGTGGAGACTGAAATTGATGGCCAACCTTCACTCTGTCCAGTACAGAGGTGGTATTTCATGCTCAGATTGATACTCACTGGTCCCCAGCTATCATGGTTTTACACTGGTACACTGAAGTGCTTGTGCTGCATCAAAGCAAATCAGTCACAGCTGTGGACATTGTAGAATACCCTTGAAATAGCTGCTTAGTTTCTGAAACTATGTACGGTACTAATGGAAGAATTTGTTTAAACAGTACTAAGGAGTGCTTCTAAAAATACAGTCTACCTGTAGTATGTAAACATGCTTCAGCAGAGAGTGGTGTGGCCAAGTGTTTATATGGGTTCCACGAGCTTCTCATTATCTCGTGTCACAGGCTCCTTGTGCTCATGTTTCTCCTACCTGGAGGCTTCAGTTTTACAAGAAGGCTGAAATGTAAAATGTTTTCTTTCAGCTTTTTGTGCACATGGGGAAAAAAAAATAAATATTCTTGGACAGCCTGCCCTGCCCTCCCAAATGTGTATGATTTTAGTTCCAACCCCATGCCTCTGTGATGCTCCGTTAGTTAGCTGGATGCTTAGTGCTGCCTGGTTTAGTTCCTTTGGTGGAATAAAGCCCAACTCAGAAATACCAGTAGAGTCTGTATGCAGGCTACTTAATGCTGAGAGTAACTCAGCCCAGTTTGGGCAAGGTTCACTAGCATTGTCGCACCTGTATAGCTACATTAGCAAACCCTTCCCAGTACAAAAGCAGGGACTCGAGTTTGAGGAGTTAGTGCTAAAGATGCCAGCAGAGTCTTCCTGATGTGGATACAGCTACACCAAAATAAACGACCAGCAAAATCTTAATTATGGTTTTGCTAATGTAGCTGCAGCTGCAGACAGTAGCTGTGCTGGTGACGTGTGCTGGTACCCGTCTGACATCCCCACGCGTGACTCTAGTGTTTCCTTCGGCCTCACCACAGGCTGACTTCAGGAAGTCTATGATAGAAATGCAGGTAGGGACTTGGGGCATTGTGGCAGTTAGAAAGGTGCTGAACCTGGTGTGCTTTCTCTCCACTAACTTTTGTGGTGGTTTTGAATTACGGGAGCAGAATTCTTCAGGTTTATTGTTGCACTATTTGCATCTTATGTTCGTGTGTGTTACGATGGTCTGATTTACAGCTGCTCTAGAGAGGCACTTAAACCAAGCCTTTTGCCAAAACCCTAGTCTTTACGTATCACTTATTTTTGTTAAAAATCCTTCATTGCAAAATTGAATGCTCTCAAAATGGCTATCCCTGTGACTGATCCTTTCAGTATATTATTGTAGCATTTTAATATTGCATTGTGTGTAAGTGTGAAAATATAGGTGATGCTGTCAGTGTTTGGACTTTTCCTTCCATACCTACTTTAAAAAACTGTTGATTAATTTGGACTGTGTGCATTAGTTGTATATATGTTTGAGGGTTTTAATGCAGTGAGTTATTTATTCACAATGTAAGATAATTTTTGTGTGTGGTTTGGTTTTGGTTTTGGTTTTTTTTTTTAATTTTTGGGATTGCTTATTGCTACCTTTAAAACATGATTCACTGCTTTATGAGGTTCTTCAAAAGGTATATTCAAGCTTAGCTTAAATTGTAACTTGCAAAATTTATTTTTTACTCCTGAAGTAAAATAGCCTCCAAATCTGATACTGTTACTGGAGGTCAGTACAGGAGCATCTTGAATTAGTCATGGGCTTTTTGTACAGGACAAGAACTGTTGCCTAAAAGGCCATAGCTGCAGAATTTCTGTGGTGTGTTAGGCAGAAAAAAAGAGGTGTGTCTGAAGAGCTGGTTTGAGGCGCAGCTCAAATTGAACTAACCTAACTCTGCGGTGGACTGAGACAGATGGTCCTTCACCTGGGTGGTTCCCACCCTGTCCTTTGTGTCCCATATAGTGAACAGATTTCTTCAGGCTGGAGTGTCACCATGCCTTCTGGTGGCAGCTGGCGGGTTTCACTAATTTCAGCATGGACTCCTGCTGGCATGGTTCAGAATTTGTTTAACCACGTCATCTTGATTTGGTACAGTCGGGCCTGGTGTTCCTTTATTCATTTCAGCAGCGTCACGAGCAGCAGGAGCTACCTGTCCTTTAGTGCATCCAGGGGTGCAGAGTGGGTCCCCGTGCCTGTGCTGTGGGCTGCAAGGGACTCTCTAGTTGCATGGTACTCATTTAGGTTGTGAAATGTATTAATGACATCATCTAAGCCTTTAACAGGAAAAAGGGTTGAATGAATAGTAAGTCAAATTTACAGTGTCACGTGAGATATATAAAACATGCTTTTGAAATCCCAAGACTATTTAAAATGGAGTGTTTTAAAATTATAATACAGTGTGAAATGGCTTCAAAAAACCTTCTTCTTCAGGAATTTGTAATACAGATGAGTTAGCACTGTCATGAAAGTGAAACCAACTTTACTCAGTTTTTTGTGTTGTTTTTGTTTTGTTTTTGTTTTGTTTTTTGTGGAAGACAGGGAAAATTACTAATAAATAGTATTGACTTCATCTGTATTTTAAAGTCTCAGTAATTTCTTCTAATGCGGACATTTTTAATAATCAAAGATCTTCAGTTTACGAGGTTGTTTATATTTTATTTTAGTAGTTACTAATACCCTTTTTAAAATTAATAGCATTAACATTAAGCATTAGATTCCTATGTATTTTTTCCCTTGCTCTCAGATGAAGTGCAAAGATAGAACGCCAGAAGCACCTTGTTTGCTCTTTGTTGTCTGTATTCTACACATGAAGTAACCTCTCATGGAACAAAAATGAATGATTTAAAACAGCAGGCTGTAAGATTTCCAGTGTATGGAGAGATCTGCACAGGTTGGGGTTACTCATGGTGATAGATGTCTGTAGGATTTAGCAGGGATCGTACAGATTCAAAAAATAGTTTTGTTTCTCTCTTATTGATTAAGGAAAGTTAATAATTTCGGGGAGGAATAGTTAACAGTTTTATTGTATCTTATTTGAACCCACACCAGGTCACAAAGGAAATGAAATGCTGCCAGGGATTTGTAGTACAAGATTTCTCGATCAGAATTACAAATTTACCATTTATTCTTGTGTGGTGGGAAAGCATGACCCTGCTTTGCTCGGTAAGACCTTAGTGCCATAAGGCAGATGGCACAGATGCTCAGGCAGGTACATACCTCACTCTGAGTCAGCCAGGACATTGAAATGTCAAAACCCAAGTCCTGAACTAGTCTTTGAGTTTCAGATCTGTGGTGTGGAAATATGATGAGGCCTCCATGTAAAATAATGACTGTCTGTCAGTAGGAAACTGTATAATTAATGCATACTAGATACTTGTGGATTTTTCCCCCCTGGGTAACATTTAAAATTCTCCTAATTTGAAAGGGAGCTACGAATGTTAGGAATTGTATTTAGCTGACAGCAGTGACGATGCTGTTATTTTCAGTTATGTGCTGTTTTCTCAATTTCAAAACAAAAATGTCTACTTTTATAAATATCTTTTTCCCTGCTTGTTTCTGATACAATGAAAAATCACTGGACTACAATGATGTGTACGATATAAATCTTAAAATTCCTAATAGGGACAAACTGAGAATAAAATTAAAAACTGAGAATAAAATTAAAAGCAACTTGTTTGCATTTTATTTGGCCCCTAGAGCCTCGAGTCAAGTCCTAGATCCTGTGTGTGTTGCTTTGTACCTGCTGTGATAAAAGTGGTTTCAGACGCTCCCTGCATCCTACAGTGAAATCTGAGCTACAGTGCTGAGATGTTTGCTAGCAAGCACTGGGACAGTGATTTCAGGGAGGCCAGGCTTCTCCTACTCAAATGCTTCTTCCTGGGTGTATTTTAAGTATTTTAAAATACATTCCTCTGGAAGGTGTTTTCCTCTACGTGTAAACTTAATTGTGATTGAAATAACGAGAGCTACGAAGAGTCACAAAGCATTTTAAAGCAGAACTTTAGCAGCTGCTGGACTCGTTTTACTCAGGCTGGCAGAGCTGCACGGTCAGTGGAATTTCAGTTTCCGAGGTTCAGCTCAAGACACTGAGTGTTTTAAAATGCTGAGTTTTAATATTCGGAATAAACCCGGTTGTAGTGGACTCTATCTTGTCTAAAACAATGTTGGGAACTGGAAACACTGCTGCGAACAGAGGATCCGGGCCTGTGAGCGGCTCTGGCTGTAGGTAGGCAGGGAGAGGCGGGGGAAGGAGGGCTGTGGCTGCCAGCAGTCACCCCACCGTGTAGGGGGAGCTGTCAGCTCTCTATCGCTTCCCTAGCGCCGGGGTCATTCACAGCCAGCTGAAAGCAACAGCTGCTGAGTTTAGCTCTTTTTCACCCGGCTGTTTAGTAAGAGACGAGGCAGTTAGCTGCTTTTAAGAAAGATTTTTGTTAGAATGCCCCTTGTAGGCAAAGAAGATTATTTCATATTTCTTCTCACCTCTTTCCCGCAGAGCAGGTTTTTCTGCTGCATATTTACTGATACTTTTTTAATTTCTGAAGGCACAGTGTATTCCAGCTGAGTTGATTAACTGAGATACATTTTTCCTGCATTCAATTTAAATACATTCTTTAGTCATAGTTATGATTCCATTCCTTTATATTTCTGATTTATGTATGCCCTATGAACAGGAAAACCAGTATTATTGGACCCAAAATAATTTGTAAAAGTGGGATGTACTTACCTGAATACTTTATTCTTTGTCTTAAGACAGTTCTTCTATTTTATTTAATTTATACATGAACAAGTTGGTGGTTTTCTTTATGAATAATCAAAACAAGTATGTGACATTGACTGAAAACTTCAAGTTTTGTTATTTTTAAAAAGTGGATTGGTTTCAAGAATGCTTTCTTCAAAGAGACCCAACTCCCGATCAGTGCGAAGTTGGTGATACACTAAGTGATGATACACTGCCCTCTTATATGTCCCTCCCTGTCCCCCCCAAATTCTTCAAATTATTTGTTCCTGATAAGCCCTCTGGCTGCTTCTTTTCCTTCATCTACTAATCCCTTGCATTTACTGTGGTTATATTTTTTTGTACCATTCTCTTCTTCACTCACATGTAGAGCACTGAGGACGTGTTGCTCTGATCACTTCTGAACAGGAATATTTTAATAGCTTCTTTAATACATTGGGTATGAGCTGTTGGAAAAGAAGCAGTCTATTAAAAAAATGTCCTGAAACTTTAAGCCATTTGTTGGGTAACCATTTCTTTATTTAGTACATTATTTTGGCCTTTTTATGTGTGTGGTCAGAATCTTTTGCCTAACGTTAGCAAGCAGACATGGAGCCTCTCCTATTGCCTGAGTGGAGATACCAAAATCCATACATAAGAGGATGTATGATTTATTTATCCTGTGTTTAACACATGGAAAAAAACCCTGTCTTTAGAGGGCAGTGGCTGTAGTTAGTGGTGTCTTTGGCCATAAATACTGTCTTTAGAGGAAAAGATGGTTAACCTTCTTGTGGGATTTTTTTTTTTCCCCTCTATGCTTGCTCCAGTAAATGATCTGAAATACAAACCCATTTTTAAGTTCTTTTTTTTTTGCATTTGTATTTTTCTTTTTTTTTTTCATTCTCTCTTGGTGGTCTGTGTTGAAATATTTTCTATCCTAAGGAAACTAGGAGAATATTGACCTTGCTTTTTCTGTATCAGAAATTCAGCACAGTTTTGCTTTCACTTTTATGTTTGCATATAGACATTGAGAAGATTCCAGCACAGTTGTTTTAAATGGGGTTAAATATTTTGTCAACATTTGTTTGCCAACTTCAAATTTGTTTTTAGGTATTCAGATGTAATACATTTTCAGCTTGAGTGTGTTTTATTTCATAGCTTCTCTAGGCTAGTATGGGCATAGGGAGAAAAAGTAAGTAGTTACATGTGTCATGGAGGCAAAAGAGAATAGTTTCCTTAAATCTATAGTCTATTTTAGACTGGATTTAGGAAGGTGCCAGGGTACTTTCAACTCTTATTTAAGTCTGCAGTGAGAGCTGAATACTCTGCATCAAAAAGGAATTATTTTATACATGTCCTTGGAAACTACACAGAACCATCCAGTGAGAGATCTTTGCAAATAAAGCTTTGTTTATGTTTTGTAATCCATGTGTGCTGATTTAAGATTGTGGTTTAAATGAGCAGGTTTTCTTTTGTAATGGTGTTGTTCTTTAGAGGCCTCATGAATACCTCAGTATTTTTTCTTTCTCTCTATTGGAGAGATCACTGTTGTGAAAGTTTCAGTTTCCAGCCTTAATCTGGGTGAAGAGTTCACAATTTTAAAAGAAAAAATTCCTACCGTTTCTGTTCTGTAAGTCAATTTTCACATCTTTTCTGGGCAAGTTTTGAGGAAAAGAATAAGTAAATATAAGCGCTTAATACTTTTGGCAAGTTAGACAAAAGCATGGGGCTTTTGAACAGCACGTGCTTCCTTTGGACATGCCACAACTTGCTGTGTGCACCTGGGCCAGTGACTTGCATATGCTCCAAGAAAGAAAAACCCTCGATAAATGTTTGGTACCACCTAGTAGGAATGAGACCTTATTATATTTCATCTCCCCCATTTGTAAATGGATGATGTGTGCCTAGATTGTTGGGATGCTGAGAACACAGATCTGGACAGGGATGAGTACTGCTTGCTGCTGTTTGCCTGTCCCTTTTAACAGAGCTTCCCTCGTCACTGTGCTTTTTGATGCTGCATTCATGTATTCATAGTGCAGAGAATGATTAATGCTTACCTTTCTACAGTGTTTTATGTGTTACATGTTATGAACTATCCCTTAAGGGAAGTTTAGATTAACTATACTGAACACATTTGGATTGTGTTTGAATGGAAATGCAATAGTATCTTTATTTTGTGCCTTATAGGAAGAAAAGGCTTCTCTCCTGCATCGTACTCAGGAAGAAAGGAGAAAACGAGAGGTAAAGTAGACTGTAAGCCTTTGCATGCACATTGGATTCTTCTTTGATGTAGTAACATTTACAGTCCAAAGTACTTCTGCTGCAGTTGTACTTAGGATTGTTTTGTTTCAGTTTGCAAATTCTGTAGAGTCTTCTGGTATACTGGAGTTGACAAACTGTTTGACTGCTTTTAAGATGCTTCCCAGAAGTGGTACTCATCTGAAAAGAAGGTTGTGAAGCATTGCACTGTCTGCAAAGGGAATTTTTCCTTTTATTTTGGTGCTCATTTGATCTAGTAGTTGTTGACAAAAGATAGGTATTTGGCTAGTACATTGCATTTTTTGCCTTATCTATGATCTATTGGTATGGATTGGTCTCAGCAGACTGCCTTCTGCTCCTGGTTCTTCTCTGGTTTCTTGGATCACCTTCAGTAATTCAGTTCCTCAGTGTGTGCCTCAGTTCTGTGAAGGTAAAATCAGAACAGTGATACTTGAATGCATCCTGAAGTGCTTTGGTATCACCTGATAGTTGAGGAGCAATGAGAAGCTGATGTGTGAAGCTTCAGGAAACATCAGTACTGGTTTGTGATGGGAGCTTTCTGCCATGGATAATTCAGTCTGGAATAATTCAGAGGAGAAATAGACATTGAAAGGAAAAACCACCAGCTTTAAAAACATGAATATATGTGTCAATACCATAACAAAATTCAGTAGTGTGGAAGTGGACATATTAATTTTGTCTTTTTTTTTTCCCCTCTCTGATAGGAATTGAAAAAAATATTTGGTCTTAAAAATGATTTTAAAAGTTTTACTATTTAGGTGCCATACTAATCAAGAAAACTTTTTGGCACTTAAAGATGTGTTTGACCCTTGGTAGATAAAATACAAGTTCTGCAGAGGCTCCTCTGTTTTTGAGGACAGTTACTGCCCCCTTTTTTTTTTTCCAACTAGAGTGTATAATTATGGACCAAGTTTAAGTATGAAGTTACTAGGATTTTACCAGTTACTTTAGAATGCTGTGGTATGAATCAAATTTGTGATTGTTAAGTCCTTACTAACATGTGCAAATAGACTTTTTTAATGCTTCTTAAACTTTTTTTCCATCTATCAAAAGAACCCATTCAGTTGTTTAGTTCTGTTTGCTGCAAAGCTGATGGAACTCTGGTTCCATAGTGATGTCTGGATGTGTATGCACAGACACACAGCGATTTTCTGTGGCATGTAGCAGATTCTCACAAAAGGAATGACTCCTCTGAGAATAAAATCAGTTATGGCTTTTAAAAAAATGCCTGTAGCAGAATCTTAGCAGTGACCTCAGACTGAAAACCTTTGCAATTACAGGTCGGTAATTGACAGTTATGTATTCCAGGATAAAACCTGTATCCAGAGAAAAGGAGACTGGAGCTACTTTGTAGTCAAGCATTACATTATGATTGTGAAGAGAGAGTTCCTCTCTGTAATTGAAACACTCTCCTGCTTGCCCCCATACTTTGCACTTTTACTGTTAGGATACTGTGGAAAGAAAAAATATCCTTTGACCTGTCAACATTTTGATTTTTGGTCTATACTTTAGAGGTAATTAGATTCTTCCAGGTTTATGTCTATTCAGAGAAGTTGCTTTAGGACCCAGGGTTTCCAAGAAAAATAAAATAGGTGTTGGACAGCAATTTCATTTGGTATTTCCCTGGTCACTTCAGGTAAGTTCTTAAGTTGGATGTGTCTTTTTGGGACAATAAATTAGAAATCAAGTTTTTTGCTAGGTGAAAGTTTGTGAACTTTCCCAAATGTATTTTAATGAAATTTATTAAAAAAAAAATTGATGTTTTGTTTTGCTTGGTAGCCCTCAGAATTATGAGCTCACTATAGGTCAAGGATTGATCAGGTTAAAATTACTCAAAGCAGCATTCTCTGGTTTTTACTCTCGATCTTTGTACTTTGCCTTCCTCAACCTTTGTAGCTCTAGATTCATGGACAACTATTTTATTTACTTTCCTCTTTCATCCCCTAGGAGGCTGTATGGACATTATTAGAAGCCCAATTACCGTAGCCACTTCCCTTAGCTGTTTATTGAGATGCAGTATGCTGGGGGTGTTGTCAGGGGACTCACTGAGTTCTCTTTCCACAGTACCTTAAGCAAGCTGGCTTTCAGTTCCTCAGAAAGTGAGCCATTGTAAAGGGAGGATTTGAACTCCTCTTTCTAGCTACTGAGGAAGACATCATAAAGTGATTCACTTTGTGTGTCCAATTTGAAAGAGAGAAGAAGAATTTTTATTAATTCCCATATTGTGCTCCTGGGCTTAAAGCATATTAAGTCTTATTTTCCTTTTGACAGCAGTGTGGTCCCCAAATAACTTTTTGTTGGTTTTGCTTGTTTTGGTTTGTTTTTTGTTTTCCCACATCTAGTCTGCACCAGCCTCATAATACTGATATATTATTTGAATGGAAACAAATAAGTGGGTCTTCAAGGTTAGCTATCTATGCAGAAAGAGGAATGGTGTAGTTGGATTTGATGAATTCTTCAACATTTTAGTATTAATACTTTGTCTAATAAAATACAACAGTGTTTATTTTGATTTCTGTACTACTACATAATTACTGAGTATTAAAAATTCTTTTGCAATATCCTAATGGTAAATTTACACTTAAAAAGCTTTCTTCCTGATTTATTGGATGCAAACCTTCAAACACTGCATTTTACTAATGATTAGTGCTTAATTTTCATTAAAAAAGAAGTCCTTATGAATACAAATATATTTGATAAAATGGTAGAAATTTGAGTTGGTTCCACAACGCTGATTTAAATTCTTCTTGCTTTGTTTTCCAGGAAGAAAGGCGGAGGCTGAAAAATGCAATAATAATCCAGTCATTTGTAAGAGGATACAGAGACAGAAAACATCAAGTAAGTACTTACTTAGAAAGGTGTAAAATGTTTTTGTTAAAAATGAGGCTTTCTAGTAAAAATAATTCCATTGAAAGATCTTCACCTTTTAAAGTATTTTAAGTATTAATACTGTGCATATGTTTTGATCTCTTAACAAGTACGTGTTGTATCCAGCTTACTACTTTGCAAGAACTTTGTTCATGAAGGCAAAATGAAGTTTTCAAACTTCTGCGTCTCTGTGTTAGAACCATTACTGATACATTCATGCCTATCTTATTTTTAAGTACTCTATCCAAAGAAGTGAATTTGACCGCTGTGCTGATTTGGCCCAATCTGGAGGAACCTTTTCCACTGCTAATGGAGCTACTTTGACTCTTTTAGTTCGTCAGTTACTCTTTTTCTATAGACAGAATGAGGACTCTAAGCGTTTGGTGAGTACTGTTACATACTTGGATCTGTAGTACTTCTATTTCATGCACATTTAAAGTACTCTTTCGCTTAAATGATTTCGAAGGGATGCAAAAAGGCTTTGACCACTTCAATAAATTAATTTAAGAACTCTGGCTTTTGCTGGCCTGCACTCCTGTTTCTCATTTAGACAGAATAACTTCAAATTAGGTTTCATATAGCACACACACACAGTCTGTGAAATGAAGCCTTAAAACTCCTGTGTGTATTATTCACAGTAATAATAACATTAGAATTAAATTTTAAACAATATTTTCTACTTATCCCTCTGGTCATTCCTAAGATACTTGGATTGTTGTTTTCTTCCCCTCACTGGTCAATAATGCTGGCATATCAATTGCAAAGTCACTGCAAGCTTCCCAAATGCCTGAGTAAGTATGATTCACAGCAGGTATTAATAATGGATACTAAAGAATTACAGTCATTTAAAACCAAAAAATTAACAGATGAATCCGTTGCAAGAGTAAAGTTGTTTGGAAGTGTAATTCATTCAGCTTTGAATGTTTGGTACTAGGAGATGTGTGGGTTTTGTCATGTAACAATTTTTTTTTTCCTCAGCTGAACATTATTGTCTTACTTTGTGTTTTTTAAGCCCTCCAAAGGTATCCAAAATAGGACTGAAATATTACTATCTGTGTTGTAATAAACAATATAACTTGTTGTTACAAACAGTGAACTTGCACATATCTTTTCCCAGGTATGGATGTGTCAGAATTTAATTAAACAGAGTTCTCAGTTTGTTAAGCAATTGGATGGTCCAGACAGACTTACTTGCTTATTCCAAATAAAAAGACTGTTGGGGCTGTGTTGCAGGTAAATTCTGTTTTCTGTGTGTTATTGTCTAAAAAGTGTTCAGAAGTCATGTTGGGCACTTGTTTGTTTCCTCTGTATGTGTAGGCCATGGTATAGCACAGCTGTTCATATGTAGGAACAGTGGAATGTTCTTAAGCTTTAGAGACTTTTTAAGATCAACGTGTGTTTAAGGGGTGCTCTGCCTAGGGTTAGATTTAAGTATATTCTTAACTGTTTGTATATAATGATATCCTTAACAGTATTTGTGGAAACCAGAAGGTTTTCTTGAGAACTGACGGTGGTTAGAAAGTGTTATCTGAGTTAGACTAATGTTCTAAGGATATGCTTTAGGTATATTTTGTTTTAAAACTAATATTATTTAAGATATTTTTCCTCACATTTTATTTTGAATTTAAGGCATGTTATGCAGTTACATTACTGGCTTCAGCAGTACATTTATTACTTCTAGTGAGAGCATCCTGAGGGGATCACAGGAAGGTAAATCTACCAAGGCAAAGAATATCTGGCAGCTAAAGCCTAGTTTTAGAAAACAATATATTTGCTCTTATCAATAATAGAAACTTCTATAACTTTCCAAACATTAAAAATACTTTTTTTTTTCCTTGTAATATTGAGGCTTCTTTATAAATTTGTTTCATTCAAGTCACTGAGTCTTGTGTTCTTATAATTGTGTATACTGTGTAAACAATAAACAGTGACACTAGATACTGAAGAAGACTTGAGTGTTGGGCTTCAGCATCTATGTACAGTGGAACACAGCAATGGTGTCACTGGATCTAATGGGACATTTTCACTACAGTTGTAATTGTGGTTTTGTAAGTGCAGCTCTGTTAGTATTGCCACTCTCCCTGACCGGGAGATGTGGGAAAACAGGAGGAGTGGAAGAGCTGTACTAGCCTATACATACAGGGAGTATAGAGGAAGCAACTCTGAACTTTACTCTGCCAGCATGATGACAGGTGTCTATACTTGCTTTCAGAGCTATTTGAATTTTCTCCAAATGCCCAGAAAGCAAACAGTGGAACAGGTGGCCAAAAAAGTGTTTCACTGGGATAAGTTCAGGTTCATGAGAAGCTGTAGCTTTTGGTGCTATGGGAAAGAAAGGTGACAAAGTCGACTGTTTAATATTGTAGCAAAAAATGGTATTTTGATTGCAACTATGTCTGCAAAAAAGGTCTTCTTGTCAGAGTATCTTTTTTCCTGTTTAGTGAAATATCTTCGCTGTGGTGTCCAAATAATTCTTGCTGATAGGTTCCATCTTTCTGAATGGCTGGGAAAGAAAGCCCACTGTTAGGCCACCTATGCCTATGTACATCTCATACTAACAAATCCTTTTAATTCTAAACAGACCATTTCCATGGTTACTGGTAGTTGTTTCATAAGCAACTTGCTAAAAGGATGGGAAGGGTTGTATTTTCAATATTTC
The DNA here is from genome assembly GCA_025331215.1 of Actenoides lindsayi. Classification (NCBI taxonomy): domain Eukaryota; kingdom Metazoa; phylum Chordata; class Aves; order Coraciiformes; family Alcedinidae; genus Actenoides; species Actenoides lindsayi. The sequence continues at coordinate 49,422 of WTSP01011708.1, read as the reverse complement.
AGTCTGTAATTGCAGGCATATTGTTTTAGTTATGCATATGACATTACCCAGCGTTTGTTCCCAGCCCATATTGCTCTGGGGCTTTCATAGCTTCATTTTTAAACTGCATAGTAATGCATGTTGGAAAAACATGTATTATTCTTTGCTTCTCTTCCAGTTTGTGCTATAGACCTCCAAACTTTCAAGTCACTTAAGGCAAGAATTTAGTAGGATTTAAAGAGAGAGTGACATATTCATAGAAACTCTAAAATCAGGAATTGGTATTATATAGTTACTAACAAAAATATGTAGCTATGCTACTGATATCGCTTGGAAACTAAGTAGAAATAAGTTACTTTAAGGTAAGCATGAAAGGTTTTTTTCAGTTTTAGTTTTAAATTAGAGTACATGTGTCTGTGGTGAAAAAAGAGAAATACTTTGTGAAATACTTCTGATTTTGTTTCGTTTTTAGGCTATTGCAAAATTGCAATGATGACAGTCTGAATGTTGCACTTCCTATGAGAATGCTTGAGGTATTTTCATCTGAGAATACGTATTTGCCTGTTTTACAAGATGTCAGCTATGTGACATCATTAATTGAACAAATTTTGCACTACATGATTCAAAAAGGTGAGTGGCTAGGAACTAGAAGTTCAGGGAAATACTCAAAAACTAAGCAGTAATATCTGAAGATCACATTTTTGCCTTTAACACAGACATGATGAAAAAGTGCTGCATACGTACACTAGCCTATGCTTCAGAGAGATATTTTGCTTGTAATGAGACCACTGTTTCAGAAATTACTGTTTGATTTCTTTGGAAATTTTGTTTATAAATTGAAAGTTCTGCCAAGTTACTTATACAGACTTTTACCACACATTTTGAGAGTAGGTGGGCATTACCTACCAAAAGTTCTGTTCTAGTAGATGTTTGCACATACGCACACACACTGTGGCAGACCTGAGCTTTAGTTGTATGAGAGTCAGGCGTTGTGTTGCAGTACTGTTCTAACTGCTAATGTTCATTATTCCCCTAACTTACATTGCCTCTGCATCCTCAGCAAAAACGGTTGGTGAACTGAAATCAGTTACACCTTTGCAGACATACTGAAAGTTAATGAGTTGTGTAGTTATCACCAAAATTATGTGTTGTCTCAAAAAAATTCTTAATGCTCTGGGAATGTGTGAAAAAATTAATCTGGCATCTTAGCTTGAGTTTGATTAAAGCATTATGAAATAAACATTGCAGAGCCAGCTTCATTGGTATAAAATGCAAAAACAGCACCTTCCAATTCATTAGTTAATTGTTGGAATAATTCTATGTAAATTTTAAAGTATATTCAGTGGACTAGGCTATCTTATCCTGTTACTAAGAATTTGATTTTTAAATACTACACATGAAGTCTCTATGAGGGAAAAAACCTTACTCTTGCTGTAGCACATTTACTTTACTTGCCTAGGCTTAATTATAATTATGGAAGTATTTGTGTTTTGTCTCATTTTTTACTATATAATAT
>WTSP01011708.1:19806-47827 GCA_025331215.1 Actenoides lindsayi | reverse complement strand
ATATTCTGAAACACTTATGTTTGTTCTTTTAGTATAATATTCACTCCTCATAACTAATATATGAAAGTTTACCAAGATCATAAATTTTAGTAAGAAAATTCAGCTTTCTGATCACTCATAATGAAAACAAAAAGAAGCAGTTATGTGCCACTACGAATGTTTTGTCTCTTCATCATTTATGATGGCTAAATTGTAAGGAATATGTAATCAGCTTCTATTAGTATATGTTTTTGCATATAATTTGTCTTCCTTGTGTGTGTTGCCAGCACTGTTAAGTTATTCCTTTATGGTGACTTCTACTTGTTGCATCATATAGCAAGTTAGGTATTCACCAACAAAGGGTTGGGCTGGACCTCTCAGTGATGTGACACTGTTTCTGCATTTACAGTGGTTCCTTTATCGTGGAACTTTACTCTTAGTTTAGGAGTTCCTTGAGCAAGAGGAAGTTGGTTTAAGAAGAATGAAATCGCATGATTCCATTTGTAATTAAGTGAGACAAAAATAGATGACCCGTTACACATGTCTTTATGACTTGGGTGATAAATGCATTTTACTGCAGTCTGGGAGATCCCTGTTTTGGAAAGAGTGACTGTATTCTTCAGCCAGCTAAGGCAAGGTGTTCAGAGAATTGAGACATTCTGCCAACAGAACTCTTACCTGTATGATGCAGTTGTGTTTTGGAGTGGAGGGGAAAAGTCATTGTTTCTGAAAGGGTGGAAGAACAGCTGTCAAAAACATGAACTAGTGTCATGCAGAGGAGAAGAGAATGTATTTTTTCATAGGTCATTGTTTAAAAAAATCAAATTATTCACTTCATCAGCAGGAGTCATCAGTCTTTGAAAATCAAACTGATTCTGAATGCAGTTACCTATCTATGATTTCATAAACTGATGTTTCCAAAGAGGTTGCTGGTACATCCTGTTAGTTATGTGAATGTGACTTTGACTACTGTAAAATGTCTTCAGTAAAGCTTCATGCAATTAATTGTGAAGTATTTTTCAAGTTAATGTTTAATAAGTTGTTTTATACGGAAAAGAAGAAAAATAATACTGTATTTAAAAAGTCATATTTCTTATTTGCAGGCTACTACAAGTCGCTTTATTTGTTAATTAACAATAAGCTTCCCTCAAGTATTGAGTATTCTGATGTTTCTCGAGTCCCTATTGCAAAAATACTTCTGGAGAATGTTCTGAAGCCATTGCACTTTACATATAGCTCCTGTCCAGAAGGTGCAAGGTAACTAAAGTTAATATTAGATATTTGTGTACTCACTTGTTATTGTCAGAGGTGCACAGTTTGTTGTTGTTGAGTGTCTAGCTATTCTTGCAGTGCAGTTTGTTCATTTCTTTCCATTAGTAATAGTTTTTTGGTAATACTGTACCTCAGTGAAACACTGTAGTTTCAGGTGTGTTTAAGAAAAAGGCAATAAATTGCTGAAGAGTACAACAGAGCACAGAGAACAGCATGTATCAGAACACATAGGAACATAGCTGTGGAACAACTTAGATGAGTAGTTGAACAACTTTGATGATGCAGGTATGGGCAGGTGAGAAAAATCTTAGAGTTAAAAAGAGCTTTCTGACAGAGGAGCTGAGGTTTATGGAGAGAAGTAACTAAGTCATAGCTTACAAGCAGGAAGAGTCAGGTATGTAGAAAGATGGAAGAAAATTTAACTTCAGAATAGTTTTCTACGAGTTCACAAAAAGTTTAAGGGATGTAATTATATGTAAGATCATCAGGAAGAGGATGAAGTACAAGAAGTTCATTCTTGAGAAATCTGAAAAACTCACTTTATTAGCACAGGATTAATGGCTAGCATCTTTGCAGTCCTCTTCATGGATGCGTTCAAACTTGCAAATTGATCTCTTACTCTGTGGATATAATTGTGGGAAATTTTGCCTCTATTTTTTTATAACGACAGTTTTTCTTCATTTCAGGCAGCAGATCTTTGCAGCCTTCACAGAGGAGTTTCTGGCAGCACCTTTTACAGATCAGATATTCCATTTCATCATTCCAGCGCTCGCTGATGTGCAGACCATTTTCCCTTACGAACTCTTTCTGAATGCACTATTATTAGGAGAAAGTGGATGTTCAAGAAGAAGCGATCAAGCCCCGTGGCTTTTTTACTTTGTGTTAACAGTTGGAGAAACATATTTGGGTGAGAAAGCTGAATGGTCAATTAATTGGGTTTTTTTGAATTTGAGTTAATACGTGTTTTCACGACATGGTTCATTGCCCAGCAAAAAAGACTCTTTGTGGATCCAAGTGTTGGAGACATCTGTTTTATTAGCTATTCTTACCCTTTTCAGTAAAAACCATGCTGAATTTGAGAAGATTTGGCATAATGTATTTTGGTCAGGTATTTCTGGTAAAATATATTGAATGGTACAGTGTGATCTGGCTAACGATCTTTTATTTCAATGTATGTGCTATAGGATCCCTTTCAGAGGAAGGTCTTCTTGTGTATTTGAGGGTACTTCAAACTTTTCTCTCTCAGCTGCCTGTGTCTACCGCTGGTACAAATTGTCAAGATGCAAACAGTGATTCTGAAGATGAGGATGAAGAGATCAGTAAAATGACAACAACACCAGTAAGCAGTACAGAATTTCTTTGAGTGAATTTGTATTATATCAGCAGCAAATACAGGCAAAACATGATCACCCTAAGTCCAGTATTTTTCTAGCTACATGTAGATGGGAGCATGTTTATTTCTTAAAAACAGATGGCTGCTCACTGTAAACAAATGGAACTAGTTGCTTGCATTAAAAGCAAACCCCTATAATAAGAAATCTTAAAGTACAGGTAGTGTGTATTTTACAGAGACTGTAAATAAATAAATAGAAACAAACAAACAAAAAAACCCCCAAAACCCCACCTCTCTGTATTGTTTGTCTGTGATGATGCTAAGATATCATGAAACATATCAATCTCATCTTCCAACTTAGTATTTTCAATATTTTTTTTCTTACAGAAATACAAGTTCAACTACAGTCTTTACCCTGTAGAATTAGCTCTGAATTTAAAAATATCCACTACCTTGAAAGCCCTCGGAAGAGGAACACCTGCTTTCTATAATAATGTATAGAGATTGTATTATAAAGAGAACTTTTCACTATAGTTTAAACTTCCACCAGTAAAATGAACCTGTGGTAACTTTAACCTCCTGAGACTCACATCAAGGCTTTGAATAACCAGAGTTGGAGAGGTGTAAATTCAACAGTTTCTTACTGGTCTTTTAAACCCTCAATTCAACAGACTTAGGCAATATGCAGTCTTTCCTTGTGGAATTTGTGGAATTCCACTACACTTAGGGTTGCACAACATCCTTACATTAAAGGCAGTCTTTCCCACTGGCATGATTGAAAAGATCAATACCACAACCCAGCAGTTGCCCATGTAGGGATTTCAGTTGGCTCTCGAGTCCAATGCTTTTAAGAATGCTCACTGTGCTCACTGGCATATACATATGTACTTAAATTTTAATTATTGTGCAAGAAAACTTCATGTTCTAGTGAAATTCTAAAGTGTCAGGGTTTTGTTTGGTTTTTAAAAGGGGATGCTTGATTGTTAAAAAGGCTTAAAGCAAAATTGTATTTTTCTTTGGTATGTTTGTAGGGTGATGGGAGAATATCAGTTCAATACATAACTGAAGAGTGTTTAAAGAAATTGGATACAAAGCAACAGACAAACACTTTACTGAATATGGTTTGGAGAGATTCAGCTAGTGAAGAAGTCTTTACCTTGATGGCATCAATCTGCCACACGCTAATGGTACAACACCGAATGATGGTGCCAAAAGTCAGGCAAGTACACATAAGAGTGATGCTGAACTACAGTACATCTAAAATTGGCTTTAGTACATAGACTTATTTTAAGTACCCTGCAGGGACTTTTCCTGTGTTTTCTTTTATGATCAGAATGTCAGAATTGAAATAATAATTCTAGGCAAACCAAAGAGTGGAGTCTTTCTGTATCATTTTTTTTTTCCTTGTTCATTGTGTTTTCTCTGGAGTAAGCACTGAGTCCGAAAGTGTAAGCTCTTGCTTTGTTTAGTGAGTTGAAGATGAGTTAGTATTCTATCATCACATCACCTGTTCTGTAGTCCTCAGTGTTTGTGAATATCACACACAAATAGGGATTTGCAGAGATTCTTGAAAGGAGTTTATATGTCCCCTTGCTCAGAGGCACTGTTATGTGTCATTCTAGCAGAAATTTGTCTAGAGATTGTTTTTAAAGCTTTCAGCCACAGGGATTCCACAGTCTCTGTAGCTAGCTGAGCGCTGAAACCAGCTTGGTCTCTACCCTCTCTAATATATAGACAAAGTCTCTCTTGCTACAAATTAAAATGACTCCCAACTATTGAAAATCAGTTTTTGTTTGGGAAGGGCTTTGGCACCTGAGGTGGAGATAAAAGCTCGTTCATTTGTACAGCATTCTTTTACAAAGACTGCAAACCACAAATGGCAGTAACACGAAAGAAGATTTTTGACCTTTTTATTATCAAACTAAGACCCATAAGTATTAACACTGTTCTGGTGCAAATAGTTTTGAGTAAGTATGCAGTTGCTGGTAGTAAAGTAGGTATTTAGGGAATGTTGTAAACATAATCAATTCAAACTGCATTGTAAACAGTGATACAGAAAACTAATTAGGTGCTATCTTAGCCCAGTGGTGTTTATAGCTGTTAGAGGAAGTAAGATGTCAGTGAAACCGTGATTGCTCGATTAGGGTAATTAGTTCTTTGTAGAGTAATTGCATTAGAGCAGGATGTGAGACCTGAAGATCATAGCAGCAGTTGAATTAGTATGCCCACTTTATTGTTCCAAGTAGTACATTGCCTTGGATAGTAATTACTGAGTTTAAATGCATCGCTGCCTTGACTTGGGGTTTGCTGGTGAACTGTGTGGAAAAGGGGGTTTCATGAGTAGAGGTATCACACAGAACTTTAATTGTACAACTATGGCATCTGTTTCCTCTTGGGTCTTTGCAGTTACTTGTGATAACAAGCTAGTTACACACTGGATAAATTCAGGAGTTATGAAAGCTCCTTTCTGAGTGTTTTTCAAAGGATATCTGATGCTTGTTTTAAAGGTAGCAAATATTCTGCCATTTCAAAAGACAATTGAAAGATTTTTGTTGTTCATTTCCACTTTTTAAATTGCCTGATGATTTCTTCAATTGCCCCAATGATTTTGTCAAATTTAATGGTAGTCTTTTGAAAGAAGCTTCACTTATGTTGAAACTAACTTTTAAAGGACTTAATACTCAAAGTGTAGCTATTTAATCAAACCATGTAGAAATAGTTAAGCCAAATAATTTCTTTAAAATTATTTTTAATGTACTTTTAAGAGCTCAGAATGCTCTTTTAGTTTTTGCTTGGAAACATACTAGGTCAAATAGTTTAAAACATAGAAAAGGTTGTTACAAAGACCTTGCTTATTTAACAGCATTTCAAATTGTAGTGAGAAAATAATGGTAATTAAAAACAAAGGTTGCAAAAGTGCAAAGTGGGATCCTAAATAGAGCAATAATTGAAAATAAATTTTCAATGACTGTAAAGAAATTTAGTCTAAAGTTAACGGAGGCTTTGGAAGGGAGGAAACAAATATCACTGTACTGCTTTAATAGTCCTGAGGCTTTTCTTCTTGAAACAAGATGAGAAACTCATTATAGATGTTACGTTGCTCCGCTAAAGCAGAATGCTTTTTCTTTTTGTGGCTTCTCAGTACATCTTTGATTTGACTGATGATGCTGTTGTGTGGTGTTAGGAACACTGGTGTTTCTTTGGTTTTGCAGCAGAGACCAAGAGAGAACAAAATAAGATACCCAAAAGTGCAATGTAATTTTGAATAGAAGGAACAAACCTCTAAAGTTCCTTTTTGATTCTCTGCAGAGTGGTGAGATCCAAAGGTGGATTCCTGGAAAAGCACATTGTTTTGGGTTAGTTGTTAGGAATTTTGATAAATCCTGAATAAGTTCTGGAAAGGCATCAAGCCCAGTTAAAGAAAAAGGCCACAAGACTGGAGAGACCTAGCTCTAGCTAGTGTTTAGTAAACCAGAAGAGGCGTGTAGAATAAAAACCTGATTGTAATGAAGTCACTGGGAATTGCTGTTTTCAGAAGAGCTCAGTTTCGCTGTAAAGTTGATACATATTATTGGATACAACTTAAAAACCCAAAACAAATAAACAAAGAAACTTGACTCTTAGAGCAAAGTTCTCATTATAAAGAGATTTGCAAGATCCTTTTTCATCAACGTGATACTTTAAATAACTAGTAAATTCTGTTCCTGCAAAATATTTAGGGATGTAATTTAATTACCATAGGTCATCCCTGTGGCTTAATATTAAATAGTGATGGCAATTGTGCTTGTACTGGGACTTCAGTTGCTATCAGCTGTCTGATCAGTGCCCCAGAATGATTGCTCATTTGGGTTTAGCAGTTTCATAGTGACTGTACATCATTACTATTCAATTAACATAACTGCTAATATTAAGCTGAGCTTGAAGATTGTTTGGAAACCTGACATTGTGGTGTAATACAAGCAGCCTGTCTTCATACCTGTCCTGAAGATACTTAGGCTTTGTGTGAGGCTAGTTTAGTAATTCCACACTGTCGTGTTTTCCTTAAAACCAGAATTACTGTATGTGAGGTTTTATTTCATTTTTTAAGCTTTGCTTTGCATTCCTGGTCCAATACCAAGAGAGTCACAAGCATAAAGCAGCCTAAAGAGTGGTATGGTTCATTTGATGATGGCTTTGCGTGCTGTCTCCTACCTGTGCCACCTTGCAGTTCTGAAGTGTCAAAATCCACTGCCCTGGCAGCAGTGACCTTTCACAGACTGTATGAGCTCGTCTCATTCTAGTCTGTTCTCTTCATTAACTTAAATGGTCTCAGTGGGAAGCTGGGCCCAATTTATGACCTAGACTGAAAATCTTGCCTTTAACTAATTAACTTGTAGTGGTGCCTCAGCTAAATTAAGCTTAATGGGTCATTTAATCTGTCCCATTGCATAGGAGGAATTTGACGCCTTTTTTTAAACCAGAGGTGCCCAAAATTACCATTATGGCAAGGACACATAAATCATGTGGCCTTTGTGGACAATTAGATACCTACAGAGAGAAACAAGGTTCTAAATAAATGATCATTATGTACTTACTTTTGGGAGCAGATAATTTAATTTGGTATGATTAAAATGGATACTTAACAGAAATCACCGGAGTGAATTTAACTCTGTCATAGCCTGTGAGTGAGACAGTGCATTTTTCCACTTGAAAGGAGCCTGTCTTTTCTGGTGCTAGAAAAATAATTTTTTTTCTCCCAAACTACAGTACTAGATCTGAATATTGAACTTTACATAAAATCTATTAATGAATCCATTATATAAAACCATATGTTTAAAAAATTAGTTCTGTGCAGTGAGATTTTCAAGAAAATGCAGAACCACTGGATAGGAGGGGTGAAAACCCAGGGTGTAAACTTAGAGATGCTTCATTCACTTTTAGAATAGTACAAATATTGAAAATTAAACCCTTCACTTAGATCATGAAAAATTGCATAAAAAGAAATAATGGCAAATTTTGTAAATTTTTAGTACAAATTTAAGAACTTTTCCAGTTATAAGACTTCTCAAGGCCATTCTTGCATTGTGGTTTGGGTTTTTTTGTTGTTGTTGCAATTGTTTACCTTCTACTTTGAAAGACAATTTCAGTACTTGGAGCAGGAGGGTAGTAGGCGATTCTGCTGTCGGTCTTTTTATATTTCCAGTGAATCTAGTGATTCTCATTTTCTGTAACACAAGGCCTAATACACCCTTCTGTGTTGAGTGTGCAGTTTCATATTTATTTTCTGATAACAACATGGAAACTTTAGAGTTGATTATTTCATCTGCTTCCTATTTCATTGATATTTCGTATGGACAGAATGGGCTGTGTGATAACATCTTCTACCAAATTTGCATTTTGTATTTAACCAGATTTTCAGGGAAGGGAAATGTGAAAATTGAATACATTCAGCATTGCTGGAATCGGGCCATGAAACAGAGCAGTTGCTACAATTGACTGCCTGAATCACGGATATGGAATAAAAATGGCTAAAACTTAGACAAAGGTTATTATTATAAGCTCTTAAGGTTTGTCCTTTTTTTTCCCCTTCATTATTGCTGATTATTGCTAGAATGAAAAAATGAATTACATTATGATAGGTTCAGTGTCCATAATGTTTGTTCGTTTCTGCTAAAACTATTACATAATTGCCAGGGATGATTGTAAAATTAACAAGTTTTTACTTGGAAGCCCTACGAGACCTAATGGCACTGTGCCAAAGTACTTTTCTTTTCAAATATGAGGGTGAAAACTGAAAGTCATTGAAGAAGTTTCTCATTTCAGAAACCAAGACATCTGAGCTATCATTCAGATATATAAACATTAAAATACAAATCCTTATTCTAAATTAGTTAGGTATAATGAGGCCTTCCTTATGTGACAATGCAGAATTTCCACCCTAGTGTCAAAATAATGTGACTTAAGAAGGAAGTAAAATTCCCATGTATCAAATTCAGGTTGAATTTTTTCAAAAATCCCACATATTTACAGTAGAACTTAAGATTAATTTTATCATAAAATTAAGCTGGTATTAGCTAGAGTTGCTTCAAATTTGACTCAAACTTGGAAATTATCACCAACATGCAACTTCTCTGGAATACGTGAAGCTCCCAACTCTTTTTAAAAGTACTGATCATGTATTTGAAATTCAGAGTTTTTGAAGTAAGAGGGCTGATGTTTCAGCACAGACTTACTGTGAACCAGAACTTGCTTGTATTTCATTTGCCCTTCTTATGCGTGCCCCTGTTCTATTTGCAGTACCTGTGAACTCTGTCCTTTCTGTCTAGTGAAGAGTTCTGCCCTTCCTCATGCCACAGTTTCTTGTCTGTGTGCCTGGCTTTTGGTGAATACCCGTGCACTGAGTGCCTGCAGAAGGGACTGGCTGTCTAGGGGGGTGACAGAGACATATGGCACTACCCAGTATTTGAGTGTGAGGGTGGTGTAGGTTTTCTTGGCATGTGTTTTTTTGTTTTGTTTTAATGTCTTTAAATAAATTGCCACGTAAACCATTTCTCTATGTTTTGAAGTGTTTAGTAAACACTTTACTTACATTAAGTAAATACTTTTTTCCTTAATGAAATGTGTGCTTCCATCTGGCAAATTTTAGTTTATCTATGTAGTCCATAATAAATACTGGTTTCTTTCAGGCAGCAGCTGCTCTACCCTCCTTGCTCCCGTTTCCCAGCCTCCTACCTCTTGCATGCATGGTCACATGGAATTGTGATATTATGAGGTTATTGACCTCTGGGAGGAGATGTGGACCTGAGTATCTGTTTTACCTTATTTATTCTAATAGTAATTAAGAGATGCAGGAAAGTATCACTTAGTGTAACTAACTGAATACAGGTCTTCAGCATCTGAACAATGACAGTTTAGCCTGTCAAATCCTCTTTGGTTTCCTAGAAGACATTGTTTCCAATTATGTTTGTTATATATGTTGCTTCCTGCAAGGGAAAAAATAAGCTGGGGGAAACTTTAATTCCAGGAAGCTTTTAATTTCCCATTTCTATAAAGAGCTTATCATGCTGTAATCATGCCTGCAATAGTATGGTTGAAGTCAGTCCTGTATATAATAGATTTGTGAACATACACGTTTATTTTTACAGGTGTATAAATATTTTCTGTTTAGAGAGGGATTAGTGAATGGGTATGGGTAGGTGCCCCGACAGACATTGTTCCATTGGTGTTGTTATATTTATATCTGCCACGCAGAACATACCAGTAAAATTGATACATAATTTAAAATCACAATTTGTTTCTGGCATAAATTAACTTAAAGGTATTTTAATCTACTTTTTGCAAAAAATGACTGTTTTGTTTGTTAACATTGGAAGACCCACCGAGGTGACCTGTTGATGTGATTTTCTATATTGGAATGTATAAAAAACCCAGATAAATAACTCAGGGTATTTGTTGTTTTTATTCATGTGTGTTTAATTCTGTGGAATACTGCAAACTTGGGTTGAATACTGTGTGGTTTGTTGCTGTGTCGATGAAAACTCTGTATATTAGCAGTAAGAATTTATATGCTTGTTTTTCAGCTTTTGCAGCTTTCACCAGATTTGATTAGAATAAGAACCTCCATCTTGAGAAAGTAAATTTAAATCATTAATGTTTGAGAAATGCTTGACAGAAAAGTTCTTAGAGAAGCACTGTGTTTTGTGAATACCATGTTTCGGAAGACACAACTTATTTGAACTTCCTCTTGCAGGCTTCTTTATAGTTTAGCCTTTAATGCCAGATTCCTGAGGCATCTTTGGTATTTGATATCTTCGATGACTACACGAATGATTACAGGGTATGTACTGTACCATTTCTGAAACTGAGTCTTTGTTAAAAGTGGGAAGAGAACGAGACAACTAGTGGTATGGCAGTGCTCGTGGGAGATGATTAAAACCAGAACTGTAATGGTTACAAAGCTCCTATGATTTCATAACTGAGCAAAAGCTTGGAAATTGGACAGTTGTGAAGAATTACAGGTAAATAAATAAAAACTGTATTTTTAAATAAAGTGGATGCTTTGTAGATTTTTGGAGTGCTTATTGGCATCAATATAACAAACACCAAAGCCCTGAATACTTTAATCCCAAGTATGTGAACTTTATCTCATATACTTTGACTAGTCCAGAAATTGATGGTGGCAGATATTCCCAGGATCTGAGGCATTGGACTTACAGATTTGTCCTATGCTGACGTGCAGATTAGTTACTCTCTTTGCTTCATGTCTCTGTGTTAAACCAGAAAGTATCTGCACCCTGTAATAGATAATGCCAAAGTTTATATGTCATCAAGACACAGAGATACTATAGTGACAAAAACTTACAAAGACTAATCTTACTTTGCAAGAATGGGAAAAGGTAGTTATATAACTGAGAGTGCTGACCTTATTTTGCTGTAAGAACTACTGTTATTTATACTGGAATGCTGAAGTTAATACTGTTTTTAGAGTATTTAATGAAGCATCTCTTTAATTTTGCATTTTATATTTTAAGGTCTATGGTGCCACTCCTTCAAGTGATCTCAAGAGGCTCTCCAATGTCTTTAGAAGATTCTAGTCGAATTATCCCTCTCTTCTACCTTTTTAGTTCTTTGTTTAGTCATTCACTTATTTCGATTCATGATAATGAATTCTTTGGTGATCCCATAGAAGGTGAGTTCCGAGCATACTAAATAGGAGTGCTTTGCAAAATGTTGTTGTGCAAGGCTATAGAGTTCCCTGGGCAATGATTTGCTGACATCTGAGGGGAAGGCTCTTCTGGGCTGACTTGCTGATAGTCCCCTGAGCACTCAGCTGTCAGCTGGCACTTTCATGGTGATTGCATTTAGAAAATAGGGGAAAAAAATGATGGTCTGCACCTTGGGAACCCTGGCATTACAGGGTCTGATATGGAAGTTTTTAATCATGATAATTTTTAATGAGTTTGTGAAAAGAGTGAAGTTTTCTAAACTGAGCATGTAGTCTAATGTAAAAATCTAACGTAGCAGGAGTCATAAAAGACAATAAGAGAATATTGTAATTAAAATCTTTGTGACTGCAAAAAGTTAAAAGATCTGATAACCTTTCCAAATGTATACTCATTTTCTTTTTGGGTGACGTTTGTTTTCTTTACCTGTAGATTTTGTGTGTGAACATTAATGTTTAAATGAAATAAATGGGTTTTTTTAATAACAAAATGATTAAGAAAAAGTCATTTAAGAAAACTTAAACTTGTGGTTTATGTAGTTGTAGGTCAAAGACAATCATCAATGATGCCTTTTACACTAGAAGAGCTTGTGATGTTATCACGCTGCCTTCGAGATGCATGTTTAGGAATCATCAAGTTGGCTTACCCAGAAACAAAACCGGAGGTTCGTGAGGAATATATTGCAGCGTTTAGAAGTGTCGGAGTAACAAAAAATACAGAAATGCAGCAATGTATACAGACAGAACAAAAAAGGTGGATTCAGTTATTCAAGGTAAATTGTGGCAATATTCAGAATATATTTAAAGAAATTTTCAGGTTTCTGTGGAAGACAGGAGATTACATGGGTTTGTTTTGCCTTTTTTTTTCTTTTTCCCCTCACTGATTACACTTTTAATACAATTGTTACAAGGAATATGGATTTGGGAAGGTTGCTTTTTGGCATATATGACAAACTTTCAGTTATTAAATTCCAGTAACTTGCAATTTGTTCTTTTCTCCTGGGAAATATTAATTTAATTTTTTTGCTTATCCTGTTTATAGAAAAGGTACCATATAAGATAGATGTTTTAACTTGGACTTCCATTCAGCAAAGTATGTCATTATAACTTTATGTAGGTGTGAAATTCTAACTGAATCATGTGATTACTCAAGTACTTCTCTATTAGAGGCTTTGCTAAATTGGTACCATGCTGTATTGGTTTTGTTGGTACTCTACTAAAATTTGTTGGAACTACTTTTGTGTTTGCTGCAATACTAATGGGATGGTTAATCCAGTTGAACAAATGTAAATTTAATATGTATTCTTTCTGGATATCTACTAATGTATTTTTGCTAGTTTTATCCATGGCATCCTATCTAAGACATGAATTAAGAGAAGCTGAAAATGTTGGCAGGAAAAAAACCTAATATAACTGTTGCCGAAAAAAAGGAGTGCTTGACTTGTCATGAAAATTCTGCAGCAAACACATCTAGTCAGCTAAAATTGCTCATTAAAGAAGTGGGAGCAAAAGAAATGCATTTTCCAAATTGAATGGTAGATTTACAGTCTGTTTAATACTGGCGACCTCTCGCACACTAATGTTCAGTTCGAGTCATCAGCTGTCCCTTCAGGTCTTTTTATCACTGCTTTTGTCAAGCTATCTATTTAATTGAAAGAAGTTAATTGAATGAAAATGATCAACTAAGCTTGTATTAATATTGCTAATGGAACTTTCTTCTTGGCCATGTTTGGAGAAAGATGTCATGCTAGACTTTAGGAAAGGCCCATTAAGGCTTGCACTTAACCTGATGGGCTAATTAAGGAATGCTTATTCATTCTACAAGTCTAAGATAGCCTCTATGCAGCCTATTCTGTCTGATTTTACAACACATTTCACTTATGAGCATAAGCATTAATAGCAGTGAGAGTAACTGATAATGTTTTGATTGCATTGAATACAGTCCTAATGCACCACTGAATTTGTAATTTGCACGGATTGATCTAATATATGTTTGCACAATTTAATTTAATTACTTGTCTTTAAATTGCCAAATAAACTTTCAATTTAAAGGTCACAAGTGAAAACCCCGATATGTCTGTTTTTCTATGAAAGATGGCATGCTGGGGGTATTCTTATGTATGCTGTTTATATCATGCCACCTTCTATTTCTTCTCTTTAGTTTGTCATATTAAATAAATCTTTTTATAAGCTGCTGTGCAATTCAGGTGAATTTGATTAGATTTTCTTTTATTCAGGAAGTCATTAAATCCCAAGTTACTCTGTCCCACTTTGGCAGTCAGGAACCAAACTCCTGGTGGAACTGTCTCAACTCTGTGTGCTCTTACTGTTTTCAGGAGCCAAGGTTGTCTTCCATTAGCCACATTACAAATATAAGTCCTGGGGGTATCTTGAAGGCTGTGGTTCTACTCCAAAAAGAGTAGCTAAGAAAAAGGCTTCCCTTGATTACTCCTTTAGAAACATAACTGTTACAGATAACAATTCAAACTGGCTAAGTTGATCTCATACAGAAGACTGCTGTACACAGCACTGAGTCTTTCCACAGGGCAGCTGCAAGATAGCTTCTTGCCATTAAGCAGGCAGCAATATCTTCTTCCACATCATTAAAACAAAGCTAAAGAAGTTAATCATAAATTTAAGTAGAAACTATTTTTCTTTTACAGTGTCAAATATAGGAGAGTGTTATCTCTGCTAAAGCTTTTGCAAGCTGCTTGCAGAGAAAAAGGCCCATTGCTTCCCTATCATCTATGGCTTTAATTTATCTTTTTTCTTCTTTTATTTTAATTTCTCAGACTTTTTTAGCGTATTTTCCATGCCACTGGTATCTAATGAAATACATTCCTATATATAGACATGCAAATATAGGCTTTACTTCTGTAAGGTAATAGTAAATCTGACAACAGTGAGACTGCTGACAGTGATCTGTGCATTTGCTAACAGATTGGAGATCTTTGGCAAGATTTACATGTGAAAATATCTTTATTCAGCAGAATCCCACTTTTTTGTCATGGTATAATATTGAATAATGTAGTCAATGTTAGTTTCCATGGAGGTATGAGTACGTGAAAATTGATTTTGCAAATCACAGAATGATTTCACTATCTTCAGCTAATCCTGTGAAATTATGTTGCTAATTTTGCTGAAATTATTTTTGAATGTTACTTGCACTTGGTGCTGTATTGGAAAGAAATCCCCATTTTAATATTATTTATTTAAGTAGGTCTTTCAGTAAAATACATGCTTATAAAACATTTTACGAAGGAGCCCTGAGTTTAGATTGCTGCTGTTCTCAGTACCCATTCATTATGTAGAAGGAACTCCCATTTCACCTAATTTGATTCAGTTTCCTTTAAGGTTTCTTTAGCAGCTTGTAAAGTATATTATTAGTATGGTCTTCACGTGGATAATTTTTTTTTCCTTTTAAAAAGAAGAATCTTTCTCTTATGTACAGTGATAATGGGACCACAGAGCCTCAGTGACTTACCTAACCTGCATTGAATTTTATAAGGGCAGGGTGATGAAAATTCCTGTGTAATCAGACAGTTCCCTTAATAGCGTTCTTTGTTCTGTTTTTATTCAAGACCTTGCTTTACAGACTTAAAAGGTCTTTTGTGTAGTATGTAGACACAGAATCCTTTAGAAGGCCCATTAAACTCTTTGTTACTCTTGACACCTGCCCATTAAGATTGTCTTTTAGCAAGATTACTTCAGAAAAGCTTTGTGTATGTTTTTTTTTCTATTATTTTTCAAGTGCTGTAGTTCTAAGTGGCAAAACAGATGGCTGTTCATTGTAGCAGTGATATGTCTTTTTAGGCTGGTAATTCAATATTCTATTGATTCCACTTAATTATGTTTTATGTAGTGTTGGGCTAAGTTGGTTCTGCTTTGGAGAGAAGGCATGCAACCGAGTATGACAGTTGTGCTTGAGATGGGTTAGTTGTTAGCCTGATACCTCTACCTCTCCCCATCTCTGGACTGGAGAAAACTGCCAAGAAAAACACTGAAATTGCAGGGACGCCACGGTGACCATGATAACCACTTTTCTCAGCCTCCCTATTGTCTGATGAAGATGTTCATAAACTAGTTATGGATTCAGTTTTCTCATTTTCTGACTGTATAATAATGACAGAATTATCTTTCATCATTTGAATTCCTTGTGAAGAAAACTGAATTAAGCATAGTGGTTTAAGCTGATGTGCTTGTGGTTGGATGAGGTCTGGGCGTGTACATCATCACCCAGTGCTTCAGCTGATAAGCACAAATCTGCTAAACCACTGTTACAAGGTGATTTTTCAAGGTGACTTTGGGTGAGGCCTCACCAGCACAGAGTAGAGGAGGAGGAGAACCTCCCGTGACCTGCTGGCCATGCTTTTCCTAATGCATACCAGGATGCCATGGGCCTTCTTGGCTGTGAGGACACACTGCTGGCTTGTGGTCATTCTGTTGTCCCAGGTCCTTTTCCCCAGAGCTGCCCTCCAACAGCTCAGCCCCCAACCTGTACTGGTCCATGGGGTTGTTCTTCCCCAGATGCAGCCCTTTACGTGTGCCCTCATGGAATTGCACTGGACTTCTCCTCATCCAGCTCTCCAGCCAGTCTAGGTTACCCTGGATGGCAGCACAGCCTTCTGGAGTGTCAGCCACTCCTCCCGGTTTTGTATCATCAGCAAACTTGCTGAGAGTACATTCTAGCCCTGCGTCCAGGTCATTGATGAATATATTGAATAGGGCTGGACCCATTACTGATCCCTGGGGAACTCCAGTAGCCACAGGCCTCCAAGTAGACTCTGCTTCATTGACCACAACTCTCTGAGCTCTTTCCTCCAGCTAGTTCTGAATTGCATCTCACTTCCCAATGATCCAATCCACACTTCCGAAGCTTGGCTGTGAGGATACTGTGGGAGACAGTGTCAAAAGCTTTGCTGAAGTCGAGGTAGACCACGTCCCCTGCCTTCCCCTCATCTGTCCATCTAGTGATGCCATCATAAAAAGCTATCACATTGGTCAAGCATGACTTCCTCTTGTTGAATCCATGCTGACTACTCATGATAAGCATTGTTTCCTCTACATGTTTTGAGATGATGCCAAGAATAAGCTGTTCCATCACCTTTCCAGGGATGGAGGTGAGGCCGACTGGCCTGTAGTTACCCGGGTCCTCCTCCTTGCCTTTAGTTGAAGATTGGACTGACATTGGCTTTCAGCCTGTCCTCGGGCACCTCTGTTGTTCTCCAGGACTTTTCAAAGAGTATGGAGAGCGGCCAGCAATGACTTCTGCCAGTTCCCTCAGCACTCGTGGGTATATCCCATCAGAGCCCATGGATCTGTGGATGTTTAGTTGGCTAAACATTGATCTCTAACCCAGTCCTCTGCAGCTGTGGCGTTTGTAAGCAATATTAAAATAATACAGTACATATGTACATATTAAATGAAAATGACAACCAGCCAGCCTACATACATATTTTTAGGACTGTAGGTGGTTTTTGTGCTTTTTATGGTTATCACCAGGAGAATATTTGGTAACCATCCTTTTTCTGGAAGTGATCATCTTGTAATCTGCTTTCAGGAATGTTTGGGCTGTTCAGGAATGTTCTCAGGAGTGATTTTACTTCCTGAGTCTAGTATGTTGGATTCTTTAGCAGTCTTCCAGTAGGGCTTACTGTCCAGTAGAAACAGCCAAGCTCGGCACGCTCAGGTGTGCTTTGATAGAGACAAGAACTTGGAGGGTACAGCACACTTCAGAAATCGTTAGCTACTTCTGGATGAGATGAAGTTTCTTCTCTACCCAGCTTTGAAAATGCTACCAAGATTTTCATTGACAAGGAGCCTGTAGTGCTTTACAGATGCAGACCTTTACCCTTAAAAATACCAGCATTTGTTTTTTTTCACATGGGTAATCACCTCAGTGCCTGGTAAGGTGATATCATCAGCAGGTACTTACCATTCCTGTGAGGCTCCTTTAGCTGGAAATGCTTTAGGTTGTTAATGCAGCAACCAGAAGTAGTCATTCTTTCATGTACTTCACAGACATGACTTCTACTGTTACATTTTGCTGCCAGTTTAATGCTTTGCCCTTTCTTCTACTGTCTGAAGTTGACATCAGCTTTGTACAGTTTGGCCTTTGAGCAGCGCATTACAGGATCTTCTGCTGGCTAGCTAGTGAAGTTTGTTGACTATAGGCAGAAATACCCACTGTTTATGACTTGATCCCTAAAATTTGCCTGGTGACACGTGACCTTTGTCATGAGACAGCAAGCAGAAGTTCCATTCTTCTGTCAACGTCTTCCTTGAAAAACAACAGACAGAAATGTTAGAAATAAGAAATTGTAAGAATAGCTGTATAGCTCTCTCTCCTAAACCATGCATGTATTCACACATTTTGATTCTGAAAAGCTATGTATATAAGCAGAAAAAGAAAATAATAATAAAAAAATTCTATGTAAATAGAAGACCATTGTATAAGTTACCTGGTTAGGTGTTACTTTCTTTTAAAAAAGTAATTCAATGCTGGTAGTGATTTGTTTAGGCTTCCCTGAACTAGCATGCAGCAGTGCAGTGTAGTCCTCAGATTACTTAGTCCTAGGTAGTCCTACTCCTTAGATTTTTGGAATGACACTTTAATAAGCCAGTTTTAGATGAATTACAAGTGAACCATGATTACTTACATTCTAAGGTATTTAAGTATCAGTTTTGGTAAGTTAAAAATAAGTAACAATTTCATACGTTACTGGAAGCTTTTGCTTGAGGATTATACAATTTCATTCCCAGTGCTAAATGTATATTGATTATATATGTGTCTGACACCTAGGTCATCACAAACTTAGTGAAAATGTTGAAATCTAGAGATACAAGGAGAAATTTCTGCCCACCAAATCACTGGCTCTCAGAACAAGAAAACATTAAAGCAGATAAGGTAAGAGTAATATTTTCCTTTTTCCCCATAGCCTTACATGTGCCAAAGTTTCAGTGATAAAGTGTTTGATTCCTGGCAGTATCAGTGATACTGCACAGATTTAGTGTGCTTTAGTATGGTTTAAAACCCAAAGTAATGCTGCTGTTCTCTAATGTGAAAGTCTTGCATCTGTTAGGAAACATGTTAAATCACATTTCCAATCCATAAAGTGGAACTTGTTCTACAGTGTGACAGTGTAAGTCAGCTGCATTTATAGCACAGGAGAACTGAAAACCTGTAGCATTTTGTGGCATTTTTTTTTTCTGATTATTTTAAGTACTACTCATAATAAATAAATAAAATAATTGCTCTATAGTGGGGAAAACCCCCTCAAAATTCTCTTCCAAAATAAAAGAAAATTCAGTAGCATTTTCTGTACTTACCTCACCTAGAAATTACTTTTTTTTCCTAAGGGCTTTAAAAAAAAAACACATTGTGTTCAAGTTTACCAGTTCTTTTGTGTTCCAAGAAAATAGTGCCTACACACCTTAGAGAAGGTAGTTGTAGTTCTAAATTGGGATGCTAACCTGATTCTCTTTCCAAAGTAAACAGAATTTATTTGACATCTCAGAATGCGACCTCAGCTTCTCTAGTATCTTAAACTCCAGAATTTAATGTAACATTTCATGGTATTTTTAAATGATATGTATTACATTGGCGTTAATTTTGCAGCTCAGCTTTAAGGTGCAAGTATAAGGAGGAGTGATTAGAATCACAGAATCATCTAGGTTGGAAAAGACCTAGAAATGAAGATGCTTGGGTGTTCAGATACGCTCTGGAATGTGACAATTTTATGTATTTGCAATTATAGAATATATAACTGTAAACTCTTGTTAATTTATTAGGTCACACAGCTGTATGTGCCATCTGCTAGACATGTCTGGAGAGTCAGAAGAATGGGAAGAATAGGACCATTGCAGTCTACTTTGGATGGTAAGATGCCATCTATGCAGTTTTTGCTTCGCTAAGTTGAAATAAGTTTGCTTTTATGCAAAGAAAAATCTACCTTTTATAGAGCTCGTTTGAGTGTTTTGTATAAAAGTCTTAATGGTATCCAAAAGCAAGGCAATCTTTCATATTTTTGTTTCAGATATTAAAAAAATTGTATATTTATATGCATGTGTATGTCTTTAGAATACTTAATGTAGAACGGCCTTCCCCAAGTCTCTGCTGGCATTGAGGAGAGGAAATGATGAGGTGGACAAATGTTAAAAATGGATGTATTAATATGTATAAAAAGCAGTTGAGAAAGATTAAAAAATTAACAAAGGTGCAGAAGATGTAAAGCGTGGAGGTTTTGCATTTATTGTATACTATAAAGGAACTTCTTTACTGTATGTTAAACTGGAACAGACAAGCTTTAGGTTCCGTAATAAGTATTAATTACCAAATATTGTCTCTAATTAGATAAGGCAGAAACTTAACTCCTAGAATTTCTCAAAATATCTAGACTTTATGGAACTTCCAAAGAAAGATGAGACAAATGGCTGAAATTAGCAATCAGGGTAAATTTATTCTAGTTGAGCTGTGCTCTCTCACGTCGACAGGCTGTTTCTTGCGGCTTTTCACGCCTGAGCAGCTTCACTCGTCTGGAATTTTACCTTGCTGTGCTCCAGTACAATAATCATTAACTCACTAATAATTGTGAAGATTTAATAATGAATTAAAAATGGAGCCTATAAGCAGGAAAATAATTTATCTATGAGAATCCATACTTTCTTTCAAGGTGATGTAGTCTGCTTGAGTATCTTAGTAGCCTTTGAATGCTGTCATAGAGTCCTGCAGAATAAAGGACTTTGTTGAAGGTTGAAACCTAATGACTTCTTATAATGATTTTTTTTTTATTTGAGTAGTTATGATGGTATAAATTTCCTTTGATTACCTTGTTAGTCTAGTTGCCAGATACCAGCTAGTTGGTCCAGTGTAAATACTCTTCAGAATTTTGAATCAAATATTTTTTCAGTTTAGTTTCTCTCTTTGGAAATTGCCTATTCTAAATGATTGATAATATGAAATCTCAAAAGGTTTTTTAGCAGGTGTTTTAGCAAAAATTGCCAGGCTTCAGCAGGCCTGTATCTTGTGTACCTTTTGGAATCTACATCACTAGTCCCCGTTTCTTCCATTGACCCCCATGACTCTTTACAGCTGTGCTATTTTAATGTTCTCTGCTGTCAGACCAGTTCCACATTTAGTATTCCAGATTCTCTCCTAGTCTACTAGTCTCCTACCTCTCATACATAGAGTATCTTGAGCTCTTTGTTCCCATAATAGCACCAGTTCCCTCTGTTTCATTAGTTGCCTTGATCTGGTCAGTTGGTGGATAAGGACTGCAGCTGCTGTGGCTGGTGCAGAGCAGCTACATGTCCTCATTTGGCTGGCTGGCTGTGGGACAAGCTGACAACACTGAACAGAGCAGATAACAGCTCTCCTTGCTGTTTTGTAGTCAAGTCACTGAAGGAATTTTTCTTCTCTGTCCAGATGAAAATTTTCACAAGACTTAGTATTTTTTTGAATCTCCTATTCTCTGTCAAAGTCAAAATGCAGGTGGTTAGCTCAAAAGGTGTGCTGGAGGCAAGATGGTGAGGAAAGATGACAGAGTATGTTTATATAAACACCATTTTCATATGAAATCAGGCAAAAAACAAAGGTGCAGTCAACGTGAATGTGTGAAAACAAGCAGGTAACAATGTGCACATGACTTGTTTAATCGCTCTTGACTCCATATGGGTTAAAGCCAATTATCATGAAAGTACTGCAGAATCACATATGGTCATGTTTATTTGTGCTTTTTCATTTACTTAAATGGCAGAACTCGTGAGTTCTAAATGCCCTCTGCATTGATGACTCCATCCCATATTTATCTTTAAAGAAAGAAACTGTGATGGAGAAATGCAGATAAAATTGACTAATTGACTGGAATAATTGAACTGTCCAAGTCATGTAGTAGTTTACCTTTGCTGTACACGCACTTTTTATTTAAAATGCTTTTAACAGTTAGCTTAATAGACTGCATACATTGACTTTAATTAAAAATGTTTACTAAGTAAACTAAAGGTAATCACAGATAAGCGTTTTATCAGAAATTCCAAAGGCTTGCAATGTTGAAACCTGCCCCAAATGAATGTACATCAAGTATAGTGATGTTTTGGGTCACATCATGTTAAAATATCCCTATTTTAAAGTACTTCGAGGAAAAAGAGAAAAAAAATGAACACTGATGTCCAGTTGCAGAAGGGCAGCAAGATGCTAGTCAGACAAAGGAAAAACTGTCAACACAAGCCTCCAGCCTGGGTAGTAACAGGAAGCTTTTACTTCAGTTTTGTAATATGGCCTATAAATAGCCTAGACTCTGGAGTCTTTTTTCAGTAAGTTGGTCATTAACCATGAAAATGAAACAACTAAGGAGTTGTGGGATTTGTTTCCTCGGTAGACTGAAGCTGGGTGGACCTGTAACCACAGTGTCTAGGCAGTGAGCAATACCATTTTTTAATTTATTTTCTGCAGTGAATCAGTTTACAGTCAGACGTATGCTCAGCGGGTGAGTTTCTTCTCCTGGAGTTAGAGCAGGATTGTCACTTCTACTGTGCATCACCCAAAGCTGAGCTGTTTCCTAAAAACATCCTCTGTGGGTATAAGAAGGTTCAAAGGAGCTGCATGGTAGCTTGGGAGTCTCTATTGCTGTGGCTTCTTGAATTCTTTTCTAATCTTTTTTTTTTTCTTAAACATATTATACAATTTCTTGATGTTATTTCAACTATTTCTATAGTGACTAGGATTTAATGTGATTGCTGTGACCTTGGTATTGGGAGAGAAAACCCATTGTAATAAATTGTAATAAATGTTTCCTGTTGGTTTCATTAGATTTAGTTTAATTCTAGTTTTTATGACTAAAATTATTTGATTGAAAATACATGTTGTAGTTGCAAGCACAATACCTTTGAACTATTTTGATCATTGGGATGGGAACATTGTGTGTTCCTGTGGTGAAAATTCTGATTACTTACAACTTTAATTGTCTTCTATCATATATTTTTTTCTTAATGGAAAAGGTGAAATGTCAGTAATAAGAAAGCAACTTTTTTCTTCTGAATAAAATACAAAAATAAGTACACCTGTATTTTTTTACACATTATGTTTCCAGTGTTTTCACTACTTATATTTCAGTTTGCCTGTAGAAACTAACATTTAAAGAAAGGTAAGGCTTTGTGGGACTGTTCAGTAAATACACAATTTTAATATATGTATTTTTATGCAAAGTAAATTGAGTCACTTGATACAAGATAAACTGTTAAGATAAAATGTTCTTTCCAAAATTCTTAAAATGACTATTTCTATTTTAAGTGGGTTTGGAACCAGCTCCTCTTTCTGTGTCTGAAGAACGACAACTTGCAATTCTGACAGAGCTACCTTTTGTAGTTCCTTTTGAAGAAAGAGTAAAGGTACCTAATTTCTAATTTAATATGCAGTTGTGTTTTAATTTTATTTTTTTTTCAGTACATGTAAAAAGAGCACTTAGCTAAGCAGAAACAGGATTGTTTTGCTACAGAAGGATATGACAGGCCATACCGGGTAGTTTTTTTCAGCACTCATGTGGCAACTGAACATTGGAAGTTAATTACCTTTCTCTTTTTTTACTAGTTAGAATAGCATTTAGAATAATTGCATTAAAATGAGAAACATGTATTCCAAGACAGGAGAGCAGTTGTGTTTATAATAATGATAGATCTAGATGATTGCACCCTCTTGTGGTAAGCAGAGCACTAACTAGTTGTGTATCCCTAACAAACAGATTGCAAGGTCAAGGCTGGAGAGTTTTGCACAGTGGGTGGATTTACTCAGATGGATGTCCATTTTTGGAAAATAACACCTAGAGATTAAATTTCTGCATTCATAGCTGAGTAGCTGAACTTCAATAGAGTATGTAGTTTAAAACTTGCAGAATTCCTGTAAAGCTAGATTTGCTTTTGAATGTTTTCTGGATTTTAAATATTCAATTGATACTTCTTTTACTGATTTCAGTTTGCATCTTTTTTTTTTTTTTTCCCCAAGCTTGGTTTGTTTTTTTTTTTCCCCTGTTACACCCAATTTTTTTTCTGAACTGCTTTTGTTGTCAGCAGTATCAATTACTTAAAAACTGCTCTCTGAATTATCTTGGAAACATTAAGTTGCAGGACACCATCAAGGGAATGAAGAATAGTTCTATAGGGAAAGTAAATCATTATTTGTCAAAAAAGACTGACAGCTTCAGTAGCAGTGGTTTTTTTCCAGGCTTCTATGAAACAGTTGTTCCAACAAAACCCCTTAATACCATACGGCAACACTGCAGTAGGATTACTGGGAAGCAATTGGAAGTGACCTCAGGAAGGGATCTCTGTGTGGTTAATCACTGTGTACAGACTTCTTAAAGCTTTGTTGAGATACATACAAGCTTCTGCAATTCAGAAAACCTTGTTTGGTTTATTACAAAAACTGAAATAACAATTGGATGAGAGCTTGGAGAGAAGGATAAAGCTATAGACTGAACTTTTATAGTTCAAAGAGGAGATCCTCTCACTGCTTTTTGGTACAAGTATGGACTTTTTTGTGTACTAGTGGGAGTCAGCATTCTTTTTGGAGTCCCCCACTGCCCCTGCAAAGCAACTTGCAATAAGTGAAGAAGATACCTTATCAGGGTCTTGTTTGTGTTTTGGTGTTTTTCTCTCCTCTTTTTCTTCCTTTTGTCCAGTTGCCATCTATTATGCCATAACTTAATGTGATCATACAGCTCAGTGCTCTTTCCATGTGTGGGCTCTTCCATGTGTCCTTTCATTTTGTGACTTCTTCCTGAGCTTTTTTACCTTGAATTATCAGATAATAGATACTCTTACAGGCAATTTCTGAGTCTAGTTGCATGGTTGGCCTTCTGACCCCGGGGAATGTAAGCCTCTGTAGCCTTAATGCATATTGGTGTGCACCTTTCAGTCTGATATTTACCTGTGGGAGGTGAGGAATCTGTATCAGATGCCTTGGGTCTCGCTTACTTAAGCCATACTTTGACCAACTTGTCAATGGTGATGTTACTTCCTGTGGTGTGTACTTCAGTCAGCATCACTTTTTCATGTGTTAGTCTGAAGTCCTTTTAAGTGCTTCAGTTATTTAAGATTATTATTTTCATGACTGACATGTGCATAAGCATTGGATGATGTAGGAGTCCAGACTCCTTATCAACAAGAATTTTGCTATGAGATGAACTTCCAAGCGATGCTTGCCATCCAGTGTTGTGTAGCAATAGTTAATAAACTGTACCCAGCCATGCTGCAGGAAGAGGATGGTGGTGAGCACAGTCCCATGCCCTGTACATAAAAAGATGATGTCTGTGTCTGTGCCTCTTGATGTTGTGCAGCTGTAGAAGAATTGAGGTCAGAAGACACATCTGGAGGTATGCTAACCCCCATCCTTCCTCGTGCAGGAATAACTTAAGAATTGGATCAGGATGTGAAAGGTCTTGTCCAGATGAGTTTTGACTATCTCCAAAGATGGAGATTTCACAAGCACTTCATGTAGCCTCTTCTGATACTTAGCTCACATAATGATTTTTTTTTTCTTTATGTCCATTCAGCATTTCTCTTTCTGCATCTTATGACTATTTGCTCTTCTCTTCTTCCTGTGTACCTTAGGGAAGAATCTGCCTTTGTCTAAACTATAATCTTCCTGGTTGGAGAGCATCTTCTTCACTAGTTACAGTTGTCTGTATAAACAGTAGATTTGAGACTTTACTCTAGCTATGTCTGCTGTTGTCAGATTTTCTTCTTTCATGGCAAATTTGATGTTTTAAAGCATCCCTGGAGATTCTTATTTAATAATCTTAGTTAAGAAGGCAGTCTGTGATACTGCTGAGAGAGTACATCCATTGGAAAATGTACTAGGCTATTTTTTTGCCCATGGGAAAGATGCAAGAGAGGACGTAGTAAACAGACATCCTCTGGACTGAGGTCATCTGGAACATTATTGTACATGAGGCAACCCCCTCCCATGCCACATCTGGCATAGAAATGCAGTTAGCCACTGTTACTCTTCAGGTGAACTGTAATAAGTTCCCATTGTGAAGACTTGCAAAGGTATAACTTGAAGTTTAGTTTCTACTTTAGCTGGCATTGTTTTTTCAGATCTGTATGATGCTCTGATTCTTTGTTTCATGACAGTGCTGTCCACTGTTTTGCTTTGAATTATTTGCTTACTGCTCCTGAGAGGAGAACTGATAATACCTTGTTACTGGGAATGTTCCTAAGCATTCCAGAAGTGGATTGCTAGTGTTGAGGGTAGCCTCTGTGTGTGCAAAATACTCATGTGACATTTTCCCTTTGTTTTTGAATACTTTGCATTTCAGAAGTCTGAAAGTTAGGGAGAGGAAACTGGAACCACTGACACAATGTCTGTAGATGTGCCTCTTTATGTAGAAAGAACTGAGGAGGATATCTTAGCATGAAGAAGTTTTTGCATGTCTGTCCCTTCTCCTTTTCTCTCCTGGGACATGGCTCTGTATTACGTTTGTGCAGCAGAAAGAGAGAGAATACAAATCATTTGAAAGTGAGTGCCCAGAAGCAACTCAAAGGAGTATCAGTAGTAAATAACCATCTCTTTGTACAGATTTAGATCTCCACAATGACATGATTTCTCTTTTCACTCATTTTAACAGATTTTTCAGAGACTGATCTATGCTGATAAACAAGAAGTTCAAGGAGATGGGCCATTTTTGGATGGGATTAATGTCACTATCAGAAGAAATTATATTTATGAAGATGCTTATGATAAACTTTCCCCTGAAAATGGTAGGTTTACCATTATATTGTCATCAGCTTGCTTATAGCACTTAACCATTCTTGCCACGTAGTTACATATATGCTTAGTTGAGTAGGATGTTAAAAATATATCAGTACATGACACATGATGCATATGCAGACGTATACACACATATATATACACATAGTGCTATCTAGTACTGTACTAGTGCAGCATTAGCACTATTTTGAATCAATAGAGACTAAATTAGAAGGTTAGACTTTAAAAAAACCCAACAAACAGCTGTTGTGAGACAGTATCATTTTGTGAAATAATTCTAGTTCTGGAGTAGGTCAGGCACCACGTGGGGAGCAGAAAAGAAGAAATTCCTGAAAACTGCAAGACACACAATTTCAAGAGTACAGACTGAAGTGATTAAAATTGATCTGGGAGATTAAACAGATGGTAGATGAGGTCTTAGAATTGATCAGGAGAGAGCGAAGAACATTGATTTGGAAGAGGCATCCAGTTTGTCTACTGGCCCTGAGGAGAGAGCTGTTCAAAGTTAATGTTTCCGTAGCACCTTCACTGAGATCATTAAGAAAACAAGCTTGCTATAACAGAAATGAGAAATGTACTAGATTGGTTTGTGTGGGTTTATAGTTTTTATTTGGTGTCATATGCTTAATAATGTACAAGCATTTATCTCCTTTTTTTCTTTTTTTTTTTCCCCTCCGTCCCCTCTGTGACTGGAATTTTCAGAGTATTCCATAATAGCCTCCAGTGGACTCCACTGAGAGTTTAATTAAATTCTAGCTGTATGAGTTAGAAAACTGAACTCTTCTTTTCAGAGGTTGCACTAGGGGACCACCTCTACCTGGTCACTCGTTTTAATATCTGAATCTGTTTTAGGACCATTTTCCCCTCCTTGCTATAAATCTGCTTGTCAGTACACGGAGGAAGAAGCAAATACCTCATTTTTTCATAAGGCTCGAAAAAGCTCTAAACCAACATTTTCCATATATATAAGTTTTAACATTAATGCTCAATATCTCAGGAGTCTTCAGAGAAAGCATGTCTCTTTGCTTGAGACTCTCTTTTGCCAGTGTTCTATTTTCTTGATTTGAAGGGTGAGTGAACCTATTGCAGCACCTGTGGCTAAAAATGGCCATCCTCTGTTTCCAGCCAGCAGAGTTTTTGTGCAGGAGAGCATTACACAGGGAATTTTTAGAAATAGCTGAGTGTGAAATAGAAGCTGCTAGTAGATGTAGAGGTATTTGCTAATGGGAAGGTGGAAGACACTCAGTAGTTCAGGAGAAGTTCCCTTGCTACAAGGTGTTGAAGATTCTTTCATGAACATCAGCTCTCCATCCATTTGGGTGCATTTTTGCATTTGGAGCACATGGAAGCAGTAGAAAGTTCTATTGTTACTGGTTTATTGCTGGTTGTTTTGCTGGGATGCAAGTGTAGTCAAGGATTTGCAGTAAAGCTGTGAATTAGGTTAGATCTTTGGAAGCCTTTAGTGAATTGAGCAAAAAGGTCCTTCTTCCTTGTTACATATATGTAAGACACACCTACCTTCAGAACATGTCCACACCTTGCTCACTGGGATTCCATGACATAGCAATGAGTCCAAAGTATCAAAAATATTAAGTTCAATTTCAAATAATATTTAATGGTGTAGCTCAGCAGTCAGCCCCTCTAAGGGAACGCAGCGCTTATTGACAGTTCCTGCAGATGGGAGAAAGTTGAACCTTTCCTTAAATTGTTGTATACAATTTCAGCTGATTATTGGGCATCTAAAATATTTTGCAGGATTTTTTTTGTACCTAGTGTCTTTCCACTTCATCTTTTGATAACTTAAAGCAAGACCCTTTGTACAAAGCGAGTTTCACATACTGAATATTCCAAACTTCAAGCCAGTAATATATTTTTGCTGCTGTTTGCTGTTTTTTATTGTCACGGTTTAGGGTCAGGGCAGCCCCTTAGACCGGTAACAGACGCTCTCTGTTAACCCCCCTCCCTCCCCAAA
>WTSP01011708.1:4020-19673 GCA_025331215.1 Actenoides lindsayi | reverse complement strand
CAGTTAATTAAAAGAACTGAGCTGAAAAGTAAAATTACTAAACAGAATTAGTTCTGTTTTCACTCAAACCAGGACATTTATATAAAGTTAGTGGTGCAGAGATGTTTGCATGTATAGCTAAATGTGATTTTATCCAAACAAAATTCAAGCAGATCGTTGTATTTGCATTTGTCTCTCTCCTTTCTCTGCAGAACCTGACCTGAAAAAGCGCATTCGTGTCCACCTACTTAATGCACATGGTCTTGATGAAGCTGGTATTGATGGTGGTGGAATTTTCAGAGAATTTCTGAATGAACTACTTAAATCAGGATTTAACCCTAACCAGGGATTTTTTAAGACCACCAACGAGGGACTTCTTTACCCTAACCCTGCTGCACAGATGCTTGTGGGAGACTCTTATGCCCGACATTACTACTTTCTTGGAAGAATGCTTGGGAAGGTAAAAGCAATGTTGTAAAATATAAATCTATAGCAATACTGAAATTACTCAGCTTATTTTTTTTTATATATTTGTTTTTAGATAGAGGTAGGTGGAAAAAAATGATGTTTTTTCGGAGTTGAGGCAACATAGCTTTCACATACTGAATTGGAACATTATTTCTACATATCACCCAAATTTCCGATGAATTTTAATAAGTTACATGCTTGAGAATTGCAGAGATTTTGAGAAACCCTGACTGCCAGTTGAGCAAAGTGTGTGTATATCTGCTTCTGTGTTTATCCTCTTGCTTAAAGTTAAGTTGATTGAAGCCAGTAGAACTACTAAGCTTATGGTGATTTTTTTTTTTTTTAAGCTGAAGCTTTCTGGAATTGGACTGCAATTACATTTTCATAATTGGGAATATATGAATTTAATATTTTCATAATTAATTATGTACAATTAATAATTTAAATACAATCCTTGCTTGCATTTCAAATTTTCCATGAGCATATAATACACTTAAGAGCCATATACAAATTAACTTTCACTTACACTGCTTGATTTTTCGTACATTTTGCATCTTTCTGAAAGTTTTAGTGCTTGATAGTTTGGTGTTGTGAATGTTTAAAGGTTAATACACACTTACTGAGCTCAATGGAGAATGAAGGAGGGGGGGAGAGAGAAACCACTGCAAACATTCATTACGTTCAATGTTCTTTTATGGTCAGGTTTAGTACTGAGGCTGTTTCTTTCTAAAACCTCGAAATAATTTTTATAAAGCTAATAATTGTGAAACAAAGTTTGGAATACAAATTCCATTTCAGAAGAAAAATGTATCGATTGCTACTCAGCTATCTAAAACTGAAGGTATTTAAGATGTAGAAGTCCCATTTAACTGCCTGAATTAATTTGGAGGCTAAAATCCTGCTGACTTGCAGTGAGATTTAACGTGCAGTTGGATGTCCTTCCAGTGTAACTGGAAGCGGTTTAAGAGGATGTTGTTGGCAAACTGGAGTTGTTGAAACAGAGTGCTGCTCTTTAGAGTTGCCAGTCAACTGATTGAGATTAAACTGCCACTTTGTAGGCAAATTCTCTGCTAATGCATCCTAGCTGTTACAGTATCCAAACCTGTTAAATAATGAAAATTTGCAATCAGCCATTTCAATAAAATAATGTTGAAGGATGTTTCTGCTCGTAATGGGAGATGGATTCAGTACTAATAGAATAGTTTGGAATTATGACCTACGTTACATATCCAAGGCTTCATTTTCTTTCTGCATCTATAGATTTTTGGAGTGGGGAAGCAAATACTGCTCTGGTGTCAGGAGGAAGTTACTTCACTCCAAAAATGTTTAGTGTTTATCTAGGAATGGGGCAGGGCTCAGTTGTCGAGGGGAGGTTTGAAATGTTACTTAAAAACAAAACCCAACAAAAATGTAATTTTGAACCTCTAATTTCCTCTGTCAAAACAACACATTGCCTTCTGGAATTGGATTTCAAATATTAGCACGAAGACAGAAGTTGCAAAATGTGTTCTCTCCCATAGAGTTACAAGTACAGTTTTTGGTTCTGTCTTTTTAAAACCAGAGGATCTATTATTTATCATTTTGAAAGCATAAATTGTTTTTGTATTTGCAGTGCGTTTACATAAGGTAAGAATTGACAGCGTTACTTAATAATTACCCCTACCCAGGTGCACAGACACCTTTTTAGTAGTGTATTTAGAGACTTGATGAATTAAACAGAAAGATAAGGCACGACCACGCTATTCAAAACCTGCCGGCATTGTGATCTTGGTTAAGTTATTGAATACTCACTCACCCGTTCTCAAAAATGTGTCCATTTTATGCTTTGCACAGGGTTATTTGAGAGCAATAGTGGATTATTAAAAGCCCCTTTGTAAACAAAATAGATATAATGCAAAGGAAGCAATCAGGCATCCACAGCAATTTCTTATTTGTGGAAACCAGTATGTAAAGAGCGCTGCCGCCAGAAACTCTCACGTAAGAAGTTTCAATGTTATCAGAAAGCAAATACATTAAAATATAATAATTTATAGAAATTCTCTGTCTCTTGGTAACCATTTCTTACTAATACCTAAATGCATTTAATTTTCAGTATCTTAGATTCACATCTAATTCAGTTTTTCTTCTCATCAGGAAGTTTCTAACGGCTTCACATCTTCTGTGTTAATTCATCAGCTCAGAAGCAGAAACATTTGAGAATTTAAAACTCACCTTTAGAAGTCATGAACCTAAAAACTAAATTATTTTATACCTAGATAAATTATTAACTGTCTGGGGTGTATCTTTGTAGCTAGTGAAGAAATTTAAAACTAGGCACTATATAAACTGCATGGCTGTCCATGCAACTTGCACTGATCACTGACTGAGCAAAAGGCCTTCTAGAAATAGCACCACGTGATCATGTAATTGCATATGATTCTTAAAAAAGAGAGCAGAAATGAGTTTGCTTAAACAACAGCTACTCAAACACTTCCAAAGTTTACATTTCTCAACTTTCAGTGACTTTGCTCTGTAATGCAAATATTATTTTAACATTGGTGCCTTTTAAGCATTTTCCTTTCTCTTCTTTAAAAATAAAAGCTCGGCTTACCACGTACACCTCTGAGCAGTCTTCCACCACCACTGGGCCTTCAGACTTGAACCGTTTGGTTTTGCCCACTGGAAGCATAGCAGTGACTTTCCTGAGTCCCAGGCCTTGCTTGGGAGCTGAGAGTGTCCTGGTCTATTAGGGATCGTTGTAATCCTTTTTACTCTCTCAGTAGGTAGGATTGGGCTGTAGGGAGGCACTTGATTTGGTTTAACTTCCTTTCCACATGCAGGAGTTGTTCTGGAAGCACTAAAAGTCTTTCCACGTGCAAACTTTCCTGCTGCAGCTTTGGCAGTGTAGTGGACTTGGCTCAGGAGAACGCAGAAGTTGCTATTTTGACAGGCTGCCAAAACAACAAGCAGCGTAGCCAGAGAGGGGAAGTTTGGAAGTAACACCTGAGAATTTTAAACGAGGATTTTTCTCCATGCCTGTTCTTGAGTGATCTGCTGCAAACCTGGGAAGAGGGAAATGCTGGTAAACCATTTCAACAGAAACAGTGATCAGCACAACAGTGACTGAGAATTAAAATCTGAGCTTCACCATGTTCAGACCTGAAGTCAGTCTTGTGGACCATTTGATCTTTCTCCATTTCCACCTTACATTTGTGTTGATGTTAATGTGACAAGATGTTGTGGAGAAGGACATTCTTTGCATTTGGAATTATTTGACATCAAGTAGCTAATTCTTAGGAGAATTTACATCAATTTCATGAAGTATCAGCATTAGTTTAAGAATATGTCAGGAAGCCCGTAGAAAGATTAGAATTATATTTTTTTATGGTTGCCTCTTATTTCTTTTTGCCATAAACCTGCTCGTTCTTGCACGGGTTGTGTTTTGCAGTGTTTGTCTTTGCACGGTCTGACACTAGAGATTTTTGTCTAACAGACTCAGCATCTTCAGTTACACTGAATTCTACCATCTCCATTTCTCTTCCCTTACTCCAGCACATTGAAGAGCACTAGTGAGTTATACATTCATGTTACTGAGGAACACACGCTCTGCCTTTGAAATATAAGCAGTAGAAAGTCCATGGAAGACACTGGAGCTTTCTGAAAAGATTTGGATTTATATTACCAAGACTGAACTTTTGTTTTAAATGGTTGGGAAGGCAGTACAAAGAACAAAATGTGTTTTGAGTTACTATTTTGAACCAAATCCTCCCTTTGAAAATACAAATAAAGAGCTTTGATAGAAGAATAAGCAAGGACTGAGCAAAAATAATGTGTTTATTTTGCATTTTAGCATTATCTTGATGATGGATAGATGAGACAATCTAGATTTAGTCTTTAATCATTAATATTTAATGTTATGTAGGAGGTCAGTAATTTGTGTGGCCTGGTGGATATTTTATTAATGAAGGTTTTAAGTTTATTTTGATATGACTTTTTATAGGTTACTATACAGATTTAAGATATAATGGACTGTTCTGTGCACATACCTGAATGTTGTTAAATGTACCTAATTGAAAAAAAAAGTTATAAAACATATCTTTTGGTACAATTAAACATTAGAATCACAGACTATTAGGGATTGGAAGGGACCTCAAAAGATCATCTAGTTCAACCCCCCTGCCAGAGCAGGATCACCTAGATTAGGTCACACAGGAACACATCCAGGTGAGTTTTGAATGTCTCTGAAGAAGGAGACTCCACAGCCTCCCTGGGCAGCCTGCTTCAGCGTTCTGTCACCCTCACTGTGGAACAGTTTCTCCTTACATTTACATGGAACCTCCTGTGTTCCAGCTTGCACCCGTTGCCCCTTCTCCTGTCATTGCACATCACTGAGAAGAGCCTGGCTCCATCCTCCTGACACTCACTCTTTACATGTTTATAAACATTAACTCAGTCTCCTCCAAGCTAAAGAGACCCAGCTCCCTCAGCCTTTAGTCATAAGGGAGATGTTCCACTCAATCATCTGTGTGGCTCTGTGCTGGACTCTTTCAAGCAGTTCCCTGTCCAGAAGGGTAGTAGTAGAACAAATACAAATTTTATTACCCTAGTAGTAAATGTGGGACCATTAATTATTGATTAGATTATTTTTCTGTATCTTGGAGAGTGTGCCTTGTGGTTACTGCTTGTAACTTTGGATAGGTCTGTGATAGAGCATTTGTTGTGCAAGATACTATTCTTGGCTGGAAGGTGCAGTTCTAAGATGAGCAGTGTCTGCAGTACCCAGTTTGCTGAAAGGCTCAAGTAGTTCTTAATCATGCTTGGGCCGTATCTAAAATGGATTGAATCAGTGGGAGTCTTTTCACAGCAAATCTGGACCAGATCCTAAACGGGGTGAAAACCTTCAAGGAAATGTTTCTAGTAACATACTTGTGTGCCCATTTTGCATCAAAAGCTTGTAGAGAAACAAACAAAGAAAACTCTACAACAAGAATAACTGGGTTTCATATACTTGAATATTTGATAGGATGGTGTGTCAGGCATTGTGCTGCTACTCTTCCTCTGTTTCTCTGCCTGTTAAAGAGTGATGTGGATTGGTTGGTTGGGTTTTTTTTCTCTCCTCTTCTGAATTTTAAGCTTCCCTTTGCTTACTGTCTGTCTAAGATCCACTTTGGCTTGGCTTAAATCAGTGCACTCTTAATCGTTTTGTGCTGCAGCCACAATTGATACTACGAGCATCTAGAAATGTAGGTATGGAATTAGTGGCTGATACGAAGAGGAGGCAAAGTGTGTAAACTTTTTATTTTATTAATTTCAGTTAGCCTGCACATGATTTTGTAGACTCAGCATTTTACTTAAAAGCAATGATCATCTGTCTCAGAAGATCCTGAATCATCTGAGATGGAATCAAAACAGGAATTTACCATGTAAAGTGGCATGCTCTTTTAATTATACATTTACAAGGAAGAAATAGAATCACAAGAGAGTGAAATGGATACCTTATGGAAGTTATTTCATGATTTATGAATGTAGATGTAAACTAATCTGAATCTATTTTCTGACAGGGTTATTCAGCTTGACAATTCCTTTGTGTACTGGTTCATTTAACATAACCAATTATCTTTTGATTACAAATAGCTACGTTAGCACTAACCTTGTAAATATATGTCTAGCACTAAAAGACTACCAAAGTGTGGTATTTTACCTCTAAATCTTTAGGAAGGAAAAGTGTGTATTGATGGATTGTGATATTTATTGGGTCATAATGTATTTAAATTTTCCTTAATGCATAGGTTAGTGATTGTTTACCGTGATGGAGTGCAGAGAGGTCTCTGCAAGGAGTTTTGCATGGAAAGAATTACCTCATGTCAGTGGTCACTCCTCAATTAAAAGTTCCATTAGCAGATGATTCCTGCTTCTGGTTTGTGTACTGATTGCATTTTATTGCCTCTAAATCAGGTTCTTAGACAGAGAATAAATAAACAGAGTGTGTGGTAATGGTATCCTGATCTTTTTTCACAGTTGGGAACACCTACGTCCATTTCAATCAATTAGGTTTGTAATAGTTACTGAAATTCTTTATTCTATTTGAACTGTCTTAAAAAAATTACTCATTTCACTGCTATTAAAATACAGATTTGTCTTAGAAGCATATCCAGAGCATACTTATATAGTAGTAAATGTTTCAGTTTTTCAAAAGATTAGAACTTAAATAAGGAGGACAGGTTTTCCTCTATCTTCAGTTCTTACTCAAATATGTTTAAATTTAAGACAAGAAAAATCTATTAAGCCTTTACTGGAACTTCAGTAGTAAATGATAACTGCCAGTTATTCAATGCATCCACAGGTATCTTTAGTCCTTCCCTCCCCCATCCCTCAAGACCCCCCAGATGACATTGATAACAATTTATATACGTACATGGTGTAAGTTAGAGCAAGAACAGAAAGAAAGTACCAAGCTGATGAAATGTTGGTTTTCTGTAAGTACTCACGTTTCTGAAGCACTCTATTTTGGTAATAAATGTTCTTGTAATAAAATCAAATATGTCCTAAATTCTTAGAATAAAAATGCTAGCATGACTTTCCATTTTTTAATAAAAAATTAACTGAAGGTCATTGTACTTGCTACATTCCAATGGAGTCTTTGGAAATGGTTCCCTGCATTTTTGGTTTGTGCTTGTCACACACCCACAGTCCATTTCAGGAAATACACAGCCTGCACCAAGTTTGACAGGCAGGCCCTTTGCATCTGAGTCTTGCTACCCCAGATCTCTGGAACTTGCACTTACTTACCTTCAAATCCCCAGGGAGTGGGAAATCAAAAGTGGGGGGGCAGGGTTAAATGTGAGGATACTGTCACTGCTGCAAGGGCTGTTAATAGAGCTTTTACAGAAGCCTAATTCCAGGCACCTAGCTGTGGAATTTTTGACGACTCCTTTTTTAAAAACCAGTAAAGACAATCTAGTATTTGAACAAAAAGAGCACTATGAATTTCCACAGTCCTGTAGGGAAGATAATGTACCCAGTTTTCCTTTACTACAGTAACAGGAATGCCTCTAGAGCTGTCTGTCGTGGAGCTCAGAGAACTGAGCAGCAGTGACTGAAGGCTACTAGGTAGCAGACCTACTGCACTGTGACACTCACCTGATAGAATTGGTTTGTCATATTTGTGTTAGGAACAATATCAGTTTGGTTTTGCTCACTGTAAAGCCCATTATTAAGCGTATCTCTAAGAAATGATTTTATCTTCAAATGACTAAAGACTAGCTTTAAAAATGCTTCAAAAATACAAGTAGGTGTTAATTTTAATGTAACTTTTTAGTTTTGTCTTTTTTCATTAGGGTAGAAAACGCTTTGCTGGCCTCAAAGTCTTTGTGAGTGTGATGAGATATTTCTAGGGTATAAATAATAAGGTAGAAGGAAGTTCTAATGGTTTCGCTATTTTTCTATCATTTTTATTAATGGTTCTGTACAGCTTTGAAGATCTATTGCACTCTGTAAGTGCTAAGTATTATTTAATAGTAATTGTTTAAAATGACTGAAATAGAAAGGGTTATGCTCTTGGGGGCTGATTAGGGAAATAACTGAATTTAAGCCCAGTCATTTACTGCCTCAGACCATAAGCCATGTGTCTTTCTAGAGGTATGACTTTAGCACTGTTTTGGTTTCAAAGTACAGTTCTGGGTTGTAAAGGAGTAATGGAAAGCAGGGCCATGACTGATTAGTTATTTTTCTTAAGAAAGGTTTTGGTTGAAATAATGTCAGAGAGAATTAATTGTAGGCCTGAAAGTGTAAGTAAAGGGGCTGAAGCAGCCTCACAGACAGGAGGGTTTAGTTGTGAATTCAGCTGTGAATTTGCTCGCAGAATTTGAACCTTATTCAGCATGTCGTAATGCTCATGTAACTAATTTGTCTGAAATTACTAACTAGCTTTAAATTTTGTCCAGTTTTAAAACATGGCACAAAGTCTTTTTCTTTCTGAAGTGCAGATTCCTAAATCTTGGGGTCATACCTGACCAATACCTCACGTGACCATTCAGTACTATTGAGAGTTACCATGTATAGTCCCAGGCAGATACTATTCTCTCGTTAGGTTGGAAACAAGAACAAAGTCCTCCTGGCCCGGAGAACTGTGTCAGTTTTCTTCCTTTCTTCCTTATGTTCTGCATACTGCTGTCCTTCTAGCTGAGAGCTTTCTTCCATAATCTATTAAAGCTCCTAATGGCATGGCTATATTGTGAAAGTTGCTTGCCTTAAAGAACCATTTCTTGTCCCCCCACATTACAGGTGTTTAATGAATGCGTTCGGTGTATTTGTATCTCAACACAGTATTTTTCACTTTAGATGGCAAGTGCCACTGAACTGAGTAAAGGCTTTTGTAGCTAATCCGTGTTGTAATCAGTTATAGTTGAACTATATCGTAATTGCAACTAGCTAATATTATTTAAAAGAGGAAGACTTCAGATTCTGTTCTTTGTGTGTGAGACCAGAGGCTATTAACCACAGTAGGCTTCTTGTTATTTTGCTTGGTTTTAATATTCTGGTGTGTTCTACAGGCATTTACACACAGGGCAGGAGCGAGGTGTATGAAGTTCCTTTTGCTGACTGCTACTTCTTCCATAGTGAAATAATTGTTCTTGGCCTTTTAAACAGAAAAAAACCCCTTACTATTAACCATTTATTTAAAAATATTAAAAAGCTAGCAGTGCATCTTGAGATAGTTGGAAAACACTGGGGTGAAGAGTACCAAAAATAATCTGTTACTGAAACCCAAATTTGTTTGTTTGCTTGTTTTTTTTCAGTTCTTTCAGAAGCTTTGCAGTTATTTTAGTGATTATCTAAAGACATCATAACTTGCCTAAAGAGCATCCGTAACCTATGTGAGCTTGAAATAGTGCTGGGAAATCCAAGTTGGACCTTTCAGCCAACATAACCTTTTAGCTCCTGGGAATGCATCACCCTGTGAGCGTTACTGTGCTTGTGTGCTTGCCCTTGATGTAGCCAACCCTGTCTCTGCTTCAGACAAGCCTTGTGCCCCAGCCTTGCATCTGCAAATTGCAGCTTTGTGAAAGTGGAATGCTAATACTTGCAGCCTTGCGTGGAGGCAGAGGTGTGTAGGCTCTGTCAAAATCCCTCATTAAAACATCAGAAACTAGAATTCTGACGTTATATTTGAATACTAGTTGCTTCTCTCATGACTTCCTATCTGGATTTTTTGCATTATGTAAGTCAGTTGCAGTTTATGGGACTGCAGGATAGAGATAATTAAGTCACAGAATCACTGAATCTTGGGTTGGAAGAGACCTTCAAGATCATCTAGTCCAATCTTTGACCCAACACTGCAAGCTCACCACTAAACCATGTCCCTGAGCGCCAGGTCCACATACCATTTAAATGCCTCCAGGGATGGTGACTCCACCACTGCCCTGGGCAGACCATTTCAATGTTGATAACCCTTTCAGTGAAGAAATGTTTCCTAATATCCAGCCTGAACATGCCCTGGCACAGCTTGCATCCATTCCCTCTGTCACAGTCAGTAAGGGTCTCGTCAGATAGGAAAGATGGGATCATGAGTGCTCAGAATTCATCATAGAATGGTGTTGGTCCCATAAGTGACAACCATAAGAGTTAAAGGAAACTTGCCAAGTGGTTGAGAGTACTGAGTAGAGATTTGTTGTAAAATATAAACTGGCTAAGCTTGCTGGCTTTGATCTCCTGAAGCAGTGTATGAACAGCAACATCTGACTTCCAGTCAAACAGAAGAAGCCATCTCCCTCCAAGAGCAATCCAATCTCTTCTGTCAGCGTTGTTGCTAATTGGCTGCTGGAGGAAAAAAGGGGGCTGCTGCTGTGGGGAGAGTGTGACCTTACCTTGTATTTAAGTACATGTGTAAGTATATTCTACCAGTGCAGTTTCATGTTGCAGCTAATGAATCTGACGGCTGGTTACCTGGTGGTAGACACCATTCCCTTACCTGTCATTGATGCTGGGCTGCTGCCTCCTTGATGTTGAAGTTGTAGAACGGCCAGTTCAGAGAGTTCAGTGGGCTTTCTGCCCATTGCAGAAGCTTAAAATCAGGTAATTTATAGCTCCTCAAGACATTTCGCTAAGGGAAAAGAGGGAAGGAGTGAATCTCCCCTTCTGGCCATTAGATTAGCTGTAGTAAGAAAAATACCTGTCAGGGTGGCCTTCCATGGACAACTGGCTGCTCTAAGGTTGTTCTCCTGTTGAAACAAATGGTCTTGCTGTTCCCACCCAGGTTCAGCCTTAGCTGTGAGCTGGACCTGATTCCAATTTGAAAGAAAGCTCAACTTCAAACAGTGTCTGTACTGTGTCCACCAACACCCACCCCCTCAAACCCAAAACCCCAAACAGAGCATGACACAAATAATCTTCAAATTTTGACCCTTATTCAGCATGTTGTAATGCTCGTGTAACCTCTGCTATATAACCACTCTGCTTGCAGAGAAACCCAGTTGAATGAGGAAGCTGATTTGTGCCATCACTCTGGCAGGAATGGGTGGAATCACATCTTTGGGCAGCAACAGGTGGTTTGATCAGTTTATGCTGACTGAGAAACAGGGAAGTTAGGTGGAAACTGAAAAATAAATCTCTGTTTATTTAGTCCTGTTCAATTGTACACAGCATTTCTCAGCATCTCTGCACAGTGCTGGAGCTGTAATGGTGATCACCTCTTTGAAACAAAAATGCAGGTTGCTACAATTTTATTTACCAGAGTTTTAGTGCATTTTTTTTAATTAAACTTTATTAGGATAGCTTGACTTTCAAACTAATTAAAACAGTACTGTTTGTCTTGTTTCCAAAAATACTTAGTTTTGAATATTGCAATCACTTTGCTAAGAGGAGTAATCAAAGTTATTCTCAAGTTGCACAATTTAGTTTATTTAAAAATGCTTTATATAGTTTTTAGATGAAGTTATAAATGTTCACTTTGGAACTACCTGAAGATTAATAGTGACGCATTTGAAATGCATTATTTTTTTATTGATTCTTAATGTAGTAAATTACTGAAGTTATTTGGCAGCAAACAGAAATAGCCAGTGATGTTGCTCACATTTATTTTCCTGATAGCGTCACAATTTGCATTAATTGCATTGCAGCTGCACTCACTTATATTAAAAAGCTTCTACTATAATTAATCCTTTTTATTTCAAATCATTTTGGCACAATTTCTAGCAATAAACACTCATAAAAGACAGACACTTGAAAAATAACATACAAGTTTCTTCAATATACCTATTGCTGTTTTTTCCTGACAAGGAATTATTGATAGGCTTCTAGGATCAAGTGTTGCAAGTGGCTAAGACTTAAGAACAGCTTGAAAAATGCTAAGTGGAATATTTTGCATAAAAAATAGACAGGTTTTGAATTTGTGTAATTAACCTGTGTTTAGAAAATACCTTGATTTATGTCTACATTTGTATTTCGGTTGCATACATTATGGAAATTTAATTTATAATCCATTTAGCTGATGTGATCATAGTTTTTAGTGCTATCATTTATTAGTCCTTGTATATTAAATGCTCTAAAGGCTTAAACCTGCCTTGTGTAAAAAATTACACCTCTACATTTGCATTTTATGAGTCATAGATGGAATTCTATTTTAAATTCGGGTAGCTTTGATATATTTAAAGAATTACAATGGCTTTATTGTTACTAATGCAGGAACAGCAAACACTGACCTTATACATTGCAAATTAATGATTTATCCCTCTAGTTTGCTTTTAAAGTCAACTATACAAATGAGGATTTCGACTTCTACACCTTGAATAAATCATACAGCTCTAAATATAATGCACCCTTTGGCTTTGAACTCGTTATTCTCAATTCTTTTTGCAAGGTCTAACTTGCCTCCCAGAAACGTTCTTTCAGAAGTTTAAGGAATTGTGTATATTTTTCTTGACGTCTTTGTTGGAATATCATTGAGTGATTAGAGCTGCATGTCTTCATCTTTACACTATTTTTTTTGCTCTTTGTGCTTCCTTTTCTAAATTTGCAGTAGATTTTGACTCTTTTTTTTTAATGTAGGCTTTCTCTAAATGATGTCATGCTTTTTAGCTATGAAGTTTCCATCACTCCTTCTTTTGAGAGATACCATAAGTACTTTTTTCTTCCATTCAACAAGAAGTTGTTGCTTATTGCATGAAAAATACTCAAGAGTTGCTTTGTGTTAACATCCAAATGTGGTCATACAGCGGATCAGCTGAGAGTGGTATTGCTGGAGTTTGGGGCATTTTTGAAAATTCTTGAGGAAACTCCCAGTTCACAGTAAAAATACATTTTTCATGAGGGCTGCATATTCGGGTCAGGTGCACATTTGGTTCAGTGATCTTTTGACAGAGGCAACAGTGTCAGGCCTAGGAAGGACTGGACATATGATGTGATCATAACTGGTAAGCTGTCAGCTTGGCAATGAGGATGGTTTGATGCTGTCAGTAAACAGTAGAATTCACCACAAACATGCAGAGATGTACCTGTATAACATGCAAGAGAAACAGTTGATTTGAAATAGTTTTAAATGCACTGGTTTTACCTAGTTGTTTTTGAGAGGCAGACTGCCTTACATCTAGCAATTGATACGAGTGGAAAAATACTGCTTGTGACAGTGCTAGTAGAGGTAGAGATGCTGAGTTTTTTGAAAGACAATCTTCATGCAGTTGCATTGTCCTTTAGCAAACTTTGCTGTCCTTGCATGCTTCCTGTATGCTATCATACTTTGGACAGAAAGATTAATGACACATAAGCAGTGACCTTACCTTTTAAATAACCACATAATGAATTTATAAAATTTGGGAGCTTGGTATGTCACAGGAGTATTCAAACTTCAAATAATTATTTCTAAATCCATGCAATACCTGGGCTGTTTCCATACCAGAAGATCCTATTCAAGCACCAAATTAAGAAGGAATTATCACAATGTTGGGAAATAGGCAGTAGCCTTCAGAATTCTTGAATGTACAACAGTAAAATCTAATGTGTTTTTAATTGCTCTGTTTTTCAGGCTCTTTATGAAAATATGCTGGTGGAGCTGCCATTTGCTAGTTTTTTCCTCTCAAAATTACTGGGGACAAGTGCTGATGTTGACATCCATCATTTAGCTTCATTAGATCCAGAAATGTATAAAAATTTGCTTTTTCTCAAGAGCTATGAAGGGGACGTGGAAGAACTTGGACTAAACTTCACTGTGGTAAATAATGACCTTGGGGAAGCACAGGTAAGAATGACTTTAGCTTTTTTTTTTTGCCTTTCATGTATGACTGATGAACCACTACTACCCCTACTGACTCATACTAGTAAACTGTAATGATTATTTTCTAACAGTCATACATGAAAAGTTCTGTTGTCCTAGACAATTTCTTGAACAAAGTGTTTTATGTTGTTTCTTTCATTGCACCTCAAATAGTTGCAGAAGTTAGATGATATGTAAACTATCAAAGTGCTGCCTGGTTTTGGAATGAGAATTAGGAATCTGAATGGTTTTAAATAATAATGAGCTTTTATTGTGAGATAAGTGTTGTCTTCTTTAGCTGTAATTTTCAAAGTAGAGAGCTTGAAGTTAGGCCTTACTTTTAATTTAAATTTTTAAATACCTTTTTGTTGTTGTTGTTTTTTATTATTATTTTGGGTTTTTTTTTGAGGGCTGAGACAGCAGGTAAGTCAGAGGGCAGAAAAGAGTGTTCAGTGCTTGTAAACAGTAGGTAGTTAGGGCCAGTTAGATAGGTCCCTAAGTGAGTTTTTAACACAATTGTACTGTATAACTTGACTATAGCTTTTATTTGGTCCGTTGATTACTAAAAATCACTTATGTTTGTAATAGAAAATAAACATCACTGGATTTTGAAAAGTGTGCCTAATACAGTTAACCTCCTTAAAGTCTTTTGTCACACTTCCCTCTTTCACTGTTGAGGATTTAGGGTGATGTACCATTTCTGGTCTACTTATACTTGGTGATGGTATTTAATTAATATTTAGATCAATCAGAAAAATAGACCTGACCATGTTGTGACATGAAGCAGAATCTGAATTCAGCCTTTTTTTCTGGTGGAAGAAACAGAGGCTGTGAAAGGAGTTAAGCAGCTCCCTTGGGTTTGCCTGTTTGTCAGGGGAGCCTGGGACTGCGCCCATCTCGCAGATGCAGCAGCTAGTCCTGGAGATTGTTGAGTTCTCTTTCGCTGCTTAAATCATAGCAAGTTTCATGTCCAAGACTCCTGCTTTAACATCAGGCTTGGGCTTTACCTTTACTCTGCTGTCATCTATTTCCTGTCGTTTTGGTAGATCCTAAAACCTGAGTTGCATTCCAAGTTTAAAATAGTATCTTCAGATCTGGGGTTCCTGACTCATACTGAAGGGGAGAGTCAGCAATTGCCTGATACAAGTAATGTTTCGTGTTAACCATGTGCCATATGTAATTTTCCCCAGGGTTACGCTCCCTGTATGCAAACTTCTGACCTATAGTAGAAAAGCACTGTATTGGAAAACCACTCAAAAACTTGAAATAAAGGCATGTGGGATGTATGTGGCAAAAATCACCTTCTTAGAGCACTTACTGCAGTAAGTGCAGTATTCTGCAGTAGAGCTCCTGCTCTGTTGTAGCATGTGCTGTAAGTGACTGATACTGAACTGAGTTCTACAGTTCCCATGTATTTTCTTACTAGGTTGCAAAGCACACAAGATGACAGTTTCTAATACAGCCTGGGATTTTCAGGGGGGGGAAATCAAGTCTGTTGTTTGGATTCTAAAGCCATTCATTTAAATGCACTTAAAGTAATAGTTCTGTTCATCGCAGCGAATACAGATCCGGTTTAGTCTCTAATTAAAAATGCCAAGTAGCTAATGCTTTCTGCAGAGGTTTTGGTTTCCATACTTCTTTCCTGTACGTCCTCAAAAATTAGCCACTCGAGTTAGAAACGACCTCAACAAGTGAGGTAGAAGGACATAGAAAAGAAACAGGTCAGAAATAACATAAAAGCAGATCCAAGTTAGAGGTGTTGCCACCTCTGCCTG
Source organism: Actenoides lindsayi (assembly GCA_025331215.1). Taxonomy (NCBI): domain Eukaryota; kingdom Metazoa; phylum Chordata; class Aves; order Coraciiformes; family Alcedinidae; genus Actenoides; species Actenoides lindsayi. Next base: position 4,226 of record WTSP01011708.1, on the reverse strand, counting down.
CTGCAACAAAACCTGTAAAAAGTGCTCTCTTGCCAAGAAGCCTGATTTGTTAAAATTGTCCAAAGGACTGTGGCTAGTATTAGCAAGACTTTAGATTTCTAATTGTTCAGCATAACTTTAAAAGGAAGGTTGTGGATGCTGAAAAGCTGCTAGCAGAGGGATTTTCTCAGGTTCTCACAATATTCGGTGAGAATCCTGCCTTTCTC
>WTSP01011707.1:0-10349 GCA_025331215.1 Actenoides lindsayi | reverse complement strand
TTTCAGTTGGATGTCTGGAGCTGGTTACCTACTGCTAAGTAGTTACTGGGTTAGTAATGAACAGGTTTCTTGCCTGTTTGGAAATGCGTACCTATGAAGAAGCAATGGTGAAAACAAGATGAGCTAACTTGGTCCAAGTCACAAAGGAAAAATTCTACAGATACTTGAATGAAGAAATAATATTGTCTATAATTTTGGGCACCATATTTTTAGCTGCTACTTTTCCTAGCAAAGCAGATAATTTTGACCAATATACTACACTAACTGCTCAAAAAATGGCAGGTTTATCTTTATTCTAGCATGTATGTCCTTCACCTGCCTGTCAGGATGGAAATATCAACATCACACGTGTTCAGTTGGGACACCAGTACACATGGTCTGTAGCTTGAGCTTTTCTGCTGTATTTGAACATGTTCTGAAGAAAGCAACATTATGGTGCCTACCTGAAGGCAGATGTGATCGGGGTCTCCAACATCCTATTTGGTGCCTATGAAAAAATGAAGAAAAGACTAATCTATATTGCATTCACCTAGTTTGAGACCAAATATTACTTTAGCTAATTAGGCTCTCTAATTTGATTTAAAAAGTTATTAACCTTTTAAATAGATTCTGCAGAGTAGTACGTCAGCATGGACTGAACTAATTTGCAGCTAGCTATTGGTTCCATTTGCAGGGCTGACAAGCGCAGGGCAGGCAAGGCTTGGGTCACTCCTTGCTGAGGGGAGGTCGGGGAAAATGTCTGAGACCCTGCTCTGCAATGTCTTGGGGTGCAGGAGAGGACAGTGGTGATCTGACAGCGAGCTCATAAGTGCAGGTTCTCAGCATGTAACTGGTCTGGGTGCATGCCCAAATAACTTTCTGCCTTACCTTCTGTGTGACCACTCACAAAACTACCTGGATTTTACCAGGAGGCTGAATGAAGAAAGAAAACTCTCCTCAAAGAGAGTTTTTTCGCTCCTTTTACTCTGTCTTGTCTTTGTGTTTGCCTTTCCTGTGGATAGTAAGGAGTTCGTCCTGCATAAAACCCTGGTACGTGTATTACAGAGTATTGAAAGTGCCTGGCCCAAGTTGTGGTTGGGGTAAAAGCTACAAAGCGGCATTATATTATTTGGTGGACTTATTGGAAGGTGCAATGCGTCTTTACAGTTTCTGGATGAAGACTGTTAGCAACTTTTTCATTCTTGATGAATTTAAGCGGTGCTCAAAGTTTTCTCTTCTGTGCCACTCAGTACCATGCATGCAAGGCCAGAATGGCACTATAGGAAAATGTCAGAGATACCCTGAGATGGTTATGATTTTGATCATGAGTATATCTAAAGATGGATGGAATTTGGTTCTGCTGTAGCATATCTGAAAGAGCTTTCCTGCAAGTACTTCTCCTTGCTTTAGGACTTCTGAAATTTTCTTCCTGCCCTTAACAAACCAGACAGTATATGAAATTATATGGACAAGAAAGAAGATACGTGTTTATTTACTCAAACTCGCAGTATTGAATAAAAGCCAAATTTAAGTACAAAATCTGATATTAATTTTTGTATGTTAACAAGAAGTTTAAAAAGCCCAACTCTCAAGACCTGTTGTGTTTTTCTTTCCCGACATAATAAATACTTTTGCACTTCTTGTAAGTTATAGCACTCTGTGAGAGCTGGAAAATAGAGGCCATCACTAGGCCACTTGTGTTGTCCATGCTAAACAGCTGCTACTTGGTGGAATTCATTAACACAGCAGCTGCTCTGTGCTTGCTGCTTTCCTTCTTGCTTTCTTGACCAAAGATGATGCTCTACCTGCTGCACAGAGCTCAGCCTTACTCTCTTGGCCATGTCTCTGCGAATTGCTGGCAGCACCTCATACAGCTGTCAGCCTCATGATGATAGACTTCTATCACTTTGCAAATGGCAAGCTTGAGGGCTGACAGCAGTCCTCAGCTACCAGCCTGCTCTATCAGAATCCGGGCACTGAAGTAGAGGGAAATATGTCATGTTTTTGGTGCTGAGCTTTTTCTGTAGTTCTGCTTCCAAAAGCTTTGCTGAATAGTAGCCTCAACTTTGCCAGAAGTCAAGGATGGGAGCTAGTGTGGGCAGTAATAACACTCAGTTCTTTTATCACGTGCACCTTTTTTCTTTTTACACAGATTTGCTGGTTTCAGCCTGGACTATGCAACCTGTAGCTATGGAATGCCAGAGTGAGCTATGGAATTTTCTTAGTGGAGTACCTTTGGCAGTGGGAGAAGTAAAATAAAACTATCAATTTTTTATTTATTTATTTTTTAATATGTAAACTCCAAACAAACAGTACTTTATCTGTCCTTACATTATTGTCAGCTATATGCTTGCCTTGTTCTAAAATCAAAGTGCAGTAAACTTTTTTTTTTGGTCATCATAGTCTTTGTTTTTGCTGTTGTTAAGCTCTTTCTAGACTACTCTGGAATATTTCTGAACTGATTCACTGTCCTGTGTGTTAAAACTAACATAGTGCAGCACTATCCCCTCTTCATGTATCAAGGCTTTTAAGTCTTCTCTGTGGTTCATTCGACAAAGTTTATGCTGTAATGGAAACATTTGGGCTATGTAGTTGTAACCTGTATGGTCTCAAATGACGCACACTTGGAAAAATCTTAATGTGCTATGTTGCAATGAGGAGTCATAAAAGTATGAAAAGTAGATTCCTGCCCTATTCCTTCTCTGAAAGATTGTTTAGACACTTCTTGGAAATGTGCTTTCAATTTTGGAGAGCCAAGTATCATTATCTGTTGTGGTTTATGAGCAGGTATCCCTGAGCAAATACAGCCCTTCAGTAGTTGGACCTGACACTCACTTGAGTCAGGGAGGAGCAGAAAACTTGCAGATGTGTAGTCTCATCATCACCTTCTGGTTTGTGTTAGAGTGTATTCTTGAAACCCCAACTGAGAGAAAAGTTCTGCTGTCAGCGCACTAAAAGCATTACTGGTAAGAGTGAATACCTTCCTTGAACACCTTTTCATTTTAAAAGACAGAATTTAGAAATATATGTCCTCTCTAGTGTATGGGGAGGAAGCTGAACAGAAAAAAAAAAAGGAAAATAAGGTTAGACCATGTGTTTGAGGACTACACTGCTGATAGGAATATTGAATCTTACTGCTAGAACCACAAGCTTCTGGAGAAGCTGGCTGAATGCTCCCTCTTTCCCACGCAAGAAAGACTGAAATATGTTAAAAACAAGTCTTGATTATGTACCGTCAAGCCAATCTTTATCTGTTCCTTCCACTGATTAGACAGAACAGTTGCTGGCTGTAGTCTGGGATTGGCACAAACGTGTGTGTGCCTGTATGTGTGTGTATACAGATATGCATATGCATGTGTTTTTGTTTCTGTTCTGATTTTTCCTCCAAAAAGCAGAAAATGGAATATACTGTATGTTCAGGAAAAGACAAAAACCTGCAGACTCACATTTTAACAAGTTCTGGATGGCTCAGCTTTCCATGCAAGCAGATTTGTTTGCAAGGGCTCAGTGGTTCCATCTTGAATGCTATTTTTTATTTATTTTTTTTTTTTCCAAAGCTACTCTGATCTCTGCAAATCTGTAACCTTAAAAATGATGGGAAGACTTTTGATTTTTGAAAAATTCATATATATATATGTAAAGATCACTTTCAGAAGCAATGAAGCATATAAAAAGTATAAAAGAAACTATGAAAAATCTATAGAGGTAATAGGTCAAATACAAGTATAGAGGTTTTGGAGTGCTATGTTAAGCAAGCACACTTTTCAGAATGTTAGCCCTCAGTATCTAATACAGTCACACTCCAAGTCTAATCTGTACTTCTTCTCTTGAATAATATTGTTGCTTTATAGGTAATACAATAAAAAAATGTTAAGTACAATATAAATATAGTTGAAAGCAGAATAGCACTCATTTTAAAATAACTGTAATGTCAAAGTCAATTAAAATTCAAATTTATTATGTCAATTTTAAAACTATTGGAGTGTGTGCACCATAGGGAATTACTCCGCTATTAGCTATTTCAGTGCTAAATGAAATTTCAGCCAAGCTATTTTTGGGGGTAAATAGTTAAGATAAAAGTGGGACTTAAACTGTAATTTTCGCTTCCTGGTTTGTACCTTTTTTTCCTCTGTTAAAGCCCCTGTGTCCCAAGTGAACTGTAAGATTCCAGAGATCAAAAGTGGTTTGAATGTAGCTTTTTGCATGGCTGCCATGGATCGCTGTTTTCATAAACAGCAGCAGCAGCTTGGATACCAATGCAAAACAACCTTGCTGAAATGACCATTTAGTGACAACTGGTCCTAGGATACAGCTTTTAGTCCTTATTTAGTTGTACTTCGCTCCTCTTGAAAGGGGGGGGGAGGAAGAAGGGGGGATTGCTGTCATCATCAGTTGTGTCAGAATTAGCTACTTCCCAGTCCTCTCAGCTGTAGTAGTCAAACCACTGTGCAAAGTCCTCTTGGAGTAAGTGACATGAGTGCACTGAGAGACATCTCCTTACCTGTGATCCCTGAAAGTTTAGAAGAGAGAGAGTTGGATCTATAGAGTTATTGCTACCATAATGGTGGTGTTGCAGAAATCAGATGGGTCCACAGGAGTTGTTTTCACACAGCTGACACTTCCTTGCAAAAGTCTTGGGCACTGGACTGTGAAATTGCTGGATAGCACCCTAAGCCCGTTGCCTCACCCTGGCTTCTGTTGTGATACGGGAATATAACAAAGATGAGTTCTGGCTGCCATTAGTCTTTGTTACTTCCTGGTGCTAAGTGCTTCTGGTGCTCTTTTTCAAATAATAATAAAACTAACAACAATCTCTTTGTCAAGATTTTGCCTTACAAACTAGTGCCGAATGTACTCCTGTAATTTCTTCCTCCAACCCTCAGAAGTAATGCTCTTCTTGGTTTTGAAGTGGAGGAAACATGCAGTTTCAAATCTCAGTTCTGGGAATCTTGTTGTCTCTATAATTGTGGAAGGCAAAGAGCAACATTAGACATATTTAAAATATGATTTTGTTTCCTTTTCCTACCACAGTTCCAACTACTTTTTCTAAAATCCTATTCAGCAATTTGAGGAAAAATTTAAGGGCCTGAGCGATTCAAGTGCAACTTAAAAAATTGTTTATAAAAGGAATGCCAAAACTAGGAAAATATATAAAGGGAGAAATATGAAGCTTTTTATACGTTGCTGTTGTATTCTGGGGTTTTTTTGTTGTTTGGTTTTGGGTTTTATGGGGTTTTTTTTGTTTGTTTTTTGTTTGGGTTTTTTTTTAAATAACTGGTATTCTGATAGTGGTTGCATGTTGCATAAGTAATAGCATATTTTTAAGAAAATAGTATTAGAAAAGAAATATTATTCTGGCATCAGAAATGAATGAAGCAGTGGGGTCTTTAAATCTCATTGCTGTAAAAGAATCTGGGGTGCCTAAGTCATGCTGGCTGTTTTTATTATTTTGTTGTTGTTTTTTCTTTAAAGCTGATTGTCTTCTATGAAGTTCTGTATGATCGGGATGCTTTTGTTTGGCTTAGGTATTTAAGTGCTGTGAAAAAAATGTGGGGAAGACTTGTGACAGAGAGAGTATTAATGATGAATATATCTGATGTATGCCTTTTACATTTGCCTTTTAATTTAGGGTGAGCTTTCAAAAGAGACTTTACTACAGTAAACACTTGAGCATCATTGACATCAGGGGACAACGCTGTTCTTAAACCTTCCTTAAAAATCCAAACACTTTGTAGGAGATGAAATGTTTAAAGATGTATGAAAGCTATTTAATCTTTCTTCAAAAACAAGCATGTGAACTGTAAATACTTTCACCAATGTGTTCCTCTTGTGTACGTCTGCAAGTTTTGATGATACCTTAGCAATGTCTATGCACTGTTTGTGATTAGTCATAAGTCATCTTTCTAGCAATAATGAAGAAGAGCTGTAGCTTTATGTTTTAAATACTGATTTTTCTAAATCCACCCCCCCAACCATGTGGGTATCTGAAAGTCAGACTTGATGTGTATTATTAAATATTGACTTCAGAGCCTCGGTTAGTCTTTTAAGACATGAGGGATTTTATCATGTAGCTTGGGAAGCACTGTACTCTTAACAAGACTACAATACTGCATTTTACTATTAGTTCAAAAACATTATAATCTTATTCCTTAAAAAAGGTTATCTTTTCCTTAATTTTTGTAATTTCAGAGGATTGACGGCATGCTCTAGGAAGACTGGAGGTGTTCTAATGGAGGATAACTTGCTCTTCTGACGAAAGTATTTGCTTGCTCATCTCATATGAAACAAGTGTTTATTAACACCATAAGCAACCAACTTTAATGTGCTTCAGGTAAGATATCTTATGGATTTTGTTTTTTTGCTAATAGGAGGTGGATCTGGGTGTTTGTTTCTTGCTTGTAAATAACACAACTGTTGCCTGTACAGCCAGATGAGACCTCAGAAGAATAGGTATATGCTTACATGTTTTCTGGTAATATAAAACTACTTTGGAGTGTTTGCAGTGGATTGGCAAACCTGATCATGGCATTAAAATAGCACAGTTTAGTGCAGTTTCTACTGTAAACAATTCTTTCATAATATTTTTATTAAATTATCTTCAGTTTATATATCAGGTAGTCACATATTGCTTAATTGTTGGCCCCCCACCAACTGTTTTACAAAGTGTCACATACTTTGGGACAGTTTCTAAAGAAAGACCCTTCTTCCTTAAATGTGTTGCGTGGCTATGAGATTATCTGATCTATTCTCTTCAGTTTTCCCCTGCAGCTGAAGTCTTTGCTCTGAGGAACTCTTCTCTTGCTGGGGTAGAGCTGAGTTCTGTAAATCCAGAAAGGCTTTAGCATGAGTGAGCAGTGAGCCCTTAGGTTGCTGATAGCCTTGGAATAAAACACCTAATTGGTCTGTAAGCTCCAAGGCTGCAGGATGTCAGGATCTGGGATTATACAGTAGAGAAAAAAAATCACTATATGCTTGCCCCTGTATTTCCTCTAGGATTCATTATTGGATAGCATCAGGGGCATGATAGGAGGCTGGAAGAGCTTTTAGCTCTGGCCGGTACAACCCTTTTTATGTTTTTGTTACCTGATGCATCTGAGCTTTCCTGCCTGACTCATGCTGCAAAATGGGCCTTGGTTGTGTGTCCTCTGCTGCACCTTGGGATCCACCCAGAAGGGTTGGGGTGGAAGCTGCCCTGCACCTTCTGTGGTCATTTTCTGCCCTTTTCTGCAAGAGCAGACATGGCTGTGTTCAGTTTTTCGTGCTATTTGCTGACCTTCTATCAGCAAGTGAAAACAAAGACAAACAAACAAAAACCAACCAACTAACCAAAACAAACTAACAAAAAATACACCAAACCCCTCCCCAAACAAACAAAACCAAAATAAACCCCAAACATTCTCTGTAAGATGCTTGGGTAGGGAAAGAATAGAAAGTAGTTAAATTGAGAAACTTCTTTGGCCAGCTGTGCTTTGCAGTGCCTCTTTTTAGAATGCGTTTATTGTCTTTCTCCTGTTTAAACTAAGGCTGAAATTTAATTTGAACGTCCTCTAGCCATGCAATGCCCCTGGGAATGAATCCTATAAAACAGCCCGTATCAGGCCTGTAGAAATTGTAGACCTGCTTAGTCTGAATGAGCTCTAATTTCATTATGTTAGTACAGAATAATTAGAAGAAAACCGAAATGCAGTTTTGTCTAAAGAATGGCAGTTCTGGGGCTTTACCTCACCTATAGCCTTGCAAGGCTTTTAGTGTCCTGACAAGCAGTCTGTCAGAGCAGGAATGTTGAGTGCATTCATTTTTTACTTCAGTTCTTTTCTTACAGGAGCTCGAGTGACTCCACTGAAACTCTGGCATTTATCACAGACAAAATTAGGTCAGAAGAGAGCACAGAGGTACTGAACTGAAAAGAGAGAAATTTGTCCTTGGAATAAAAAAAAAACCCACACATCTCAAGCTGCGAACTTTGGTTTAATTTGTCTCCTTCACATAAGGTAAGACATTTCCTAAGGGATTTTTCCAGGCAAGCTAACAGTATCTTTGCTAGAAATGTGCTATCAGGTTCTAGAAGAAGAATATTAAATAATTTTTATTATGGTATGTAATTTCAAGTAACTAAAGAATTGAATTTTTTAATCCTAAATGTAAACAAAAGTAGCCTAGGAAAGAAGTTGTTCCGGTTTGGTTTTATGGTTAGCGTCCAGTTGTGCACGCTGCTGAACATGTTTAGGTAGCAGCAAGAGTGGTGGGATTTACTTGTCGTCGTTATTTTGCAGGACCCTGGTACTTGCATTCTGGCTACTACCAGTCTGATGATAAAAGCGATACATAAAAGCTGACTATAGGTATGACTGACTACTGGTGTGACATTTTCTAATGTGAAAAACTGTAACTTTCTGATTGACAAATATTAGCGTCTTTGCTATAGAACCTATTCCTTAATTGCATACACTGTTGCAGTTTAGATAAGGTGTTGGATTTTTCATTGGGCCCAGTTGAATACATACATACAGAAATAGCACGCTTTTAGGAAATAACCTTGGGAAGAAGATATCTCTGGTTTTACCTAAATATCTTTCAGAACATTGGTGTATTTGTCACTTCATTGCCATGCTCTTCATCTCATGTAAAACTGATATCACTTAGATCCTTTCTACAGGGATTCTTCTCTTCTAAAAGCTTTTGTAAGCAATTCTGCTCTTGAATTCACTACCTAAAGCTGAAGCACTGTTGCCTCTAACAATAAACCGGGTAAGTCTGGGTAACTACTCCGGATCTCTGTGATTTTTTTTTTAATTAAAAAAAAAATAATTAAAAAACAACTTTCTTAAAAAGAGCCTCAACTTTTTGCAAGAGGGGAATCAGATGATTCACACCAAAGAGCACTACATCTGACATTTAACAGTCCCAGTGAATCAAGGTATTTTTCAGCAGAGAGGAATGTGGGGAAGAATCCTGGAAAGGGCAGGCAGGATAACAGGAAACAGTTTCTGATGATTTTTCTAGTGGTAATAATATTTTATCACATGCTATGCACTGGTCTTACTACTTACCTTTATGATGTGACCGAATTCCTTCAGGCTTCTCATGTGTGATCTTAACCACAGGTGTGTTGACAGGTTCAGTGCTTTAGTCTGTGGGCTGTGTGACCTCCATGGTCTTCTAAATAAGAATGAATGGGTACCTTGGTGCAAGCTTCTGCCATCAGAAAGGTAAGGCAGAAGCTATTCATCTGTTTCCTGGTCAGGAGAAAGAATTTGACAGAGCTCAGGCCACCAGGCTGCAACTCTTGACAGTGAATAGCTGAGGTAACCAGTAACGCCTAAAATATTTAAATGCAGCATGAAGCAAGTCAGAAACATATGTGTGGTTCCAGATGTTCTGTGGTTTGTGTCAAATCAAGGTTACGAATAGAGACCACAATCCAAGTGTAAAATATCTGAATAGTAGCACCTCCAAAATTGGACATTTGCACACTAATACTGAATCCTCACAGCTGAGGCTAAGTGTAGCAGTGTTTAGAAAACAAAACCCCAAAACCCTAGTCCTATTTTGATTGCAGAAACACTAGGTAAAAATATTAAATAGGTCTGAAAGAAGATCTTGTTTTCATTTAATCTCTAAACAAATCATTGTGTAGGAGTGTGCTGCAGCTGTGAAAATTATATTTGATAAAACTAGTAGGTGTTTGTTTAAGAGCATCTCAGCACCAAGTTATTTCTAATAATAGCTTAACTTTTGATACTTGCTGTTATTGCAAATTATTTTTGTAAATATTTTTAACAAATTGACAAATATTTATGTAAAAGCATTTACTCTGTTTGCAGCTGTATGTTAAGGCGTCAGACACTGACTCTTTTAGCTAATTTATTTTAAGAATTATTATTCTAATTTAGCACATCCCATAGTAAAACCAGATTCTGCAAGGTAAGGACAGGACTTCTTATAAGGTTGGTAAATCAAAGTTATTCTGCTAAGATCCTACTGTTATTGCTAGAATGTATCATTAACCAGCTTCTAAAGAATTATCACATCAGCATATGGGAAGAATAAATCACTGAGGTAGAAGGAACAAGACCTTCTTAATGTCCTTGTAAATAATGTGGAAAATCTGAAGATTTGCCTGGGAGCTGATGTAAAAGAAAAATCTGGTTTAATGTGCTGACCTGATTCTGTTCCTCTCAGTAATTTTGGTATAAGTTTTTAAATAAGATGGAGCATACTTGAGAATTTAACAGAAAGCAGTGCGGATAATGAAATGCAGAAAAATACCGATAATTCAGTTTGGGGTTGGGTTTTTTTGTGGGTTTAGGTTTTTGTTAGTTTGATTTTGGGTTTTTTTTGTTTGTTCCTTTATTATCATTAATTATTTG